>BRDA01043292.1:0-11757 GCA_036984385.1 Crenuchus spilurus
GAGTAATTCAGTTACTAACTAAGTTACTTTTTTTTAAACAAGTAGTGAGTAACTATAACTAATTACTTTTTTAAAGTAACGTTCCCAACACTGTTGACTAGTCAAGCACTGTGATGATATGGGCATCAAACCAGGCTTTGGTGCTTCTGGCGGCATGGGCAGGGGCCAGGTCCTGCTGGAAGATGAAATCTGCATCTCCATACAGATCCCCAGCAGAAGGAATCATGAAGTCCTCTAAAACATTCTGGTAGACTGTTGCGGTGACCTTGGATTTAAGAAAGCAGAGTTTACCATCACCTGCACCAGACATTGCACCCCAAATCCTGACTAACTGTGTATATTTCACACTGGACCTCAAGCAGTTTGGGTTCTGTTCCTCACCCGTCTTCCTCCTCCCTTGGAGTTTACTTTCATTGGAAAAGAGGACCTTGGACCACTGGCCAACGGTCCAGCCCTTCTTGTCATTGGCCCAGTTGAGACGCTTCCTACGTTGGCTCAGGTTCAGAAGTGACTTGACCCACGGTCATCTCTTTTACTGGTGCATCTTCTCCTGCCACATTTTGTCCTAGACTTTCCATTGATATGCTTGGACACAGAACTCTGTGAACAGCCAGCCTCCTTAGCTATGAACTTTTGTGGCTTCCCCATCCTATGGAGGGTATCAATGATGGTCTTCTGGACAGTTATGCCTGCAGTCTTCACCATATTGAACCAAACTGAAGCAATTTAATGACCCCTGGGGAAACCTGTGCAGGTGCTTTGAGTTTAGTAGATGATTAGTGTGTCACACTCAGTTTAAAACATTCATGCCCTGCAAAATTTGAGCTGATTTCTCCACAGTATTCTAATTTTTTAAAATCCTGTTTTTGTGGGTTATATGAGCTGGAAGCCCAAATTATGTGAAAATAAACAAATAAATACTTGAAATCATTTAAATTGTGGGCCCTGAATCTATTATCTATGAAAGTTTACCTTTTTGAATGGAATTATGGAAATTAATCAACATTTCCATGATATTCTAATTTTTTGGAATGGGTCTGTATGTGAACACATCAGAACTGAACTCTATATGAGCACTACTTTGGTTTGGCTTTCAGAACTGAATAATTTCTTTTTATTTCTTTTTTTACTGATTTGTGTAATGATCACATCAGTGAAAGCAACAAAATAAAATAAAATGATTTAAATATGTTCATAAAAGTAGCATTATACCAAAAACTGTAGTCCTGCACTGTGAGGAGAGTCAATAGTCGCATTTCCATTGACCATGAAATATCGCAAATAAGAATTGCGAATAAAATTTGCTTAAAAGAAACACGACAATTTCGAAAAAAACTCACGTTTTTTGATAAAAGTCTTTTGCGCTAAGATGAGGTGGTTTTTCAGTCGTATCGAAATTGGTTTATATCGCAAAAGTGTAATGGAAACACTCGAATTGACTTTTTTAGCATCAAGGGAGTCACGTAATCAACAACCAGACGTTTCTATTGGCGAAAAAGACGCCGAAGAAGAAGACAACAGAAAGTAAGAGGATGAAGATGACGCGGCATATTTGGAATAACGAGGAGAATCCTTGGACAATGTGCAGCTGGCTCCACTAGAGATCTCACAGCATCACAAAGTTCATTAAAAGTTGAGTGTATCATTCTAAAATGTTGAATCCACAGCTCTTCTGTAAAATCATCGACTACAGTTTCCCAAAAACGCCGCATACGTAGCTGCTCCCAAGTATAAGGGGCTTGTCACTCCAAAGCCTCGATAAGTCTCCGTCTCCTCTGATGGCTGATGATGAGTACTAGTGCCGTGGTAGCAGTATGTATAAAGCTGAAGTATGTGTTTACATCCACTGCCGCCATGTTTGTAATGACTTATCGTGAGAACAAACATATTCACATGTGATTTTATAAAAGTATTTCACATTTAATGGAAACACTGCAATTGTGAAACTTGTTTTGTCAAATTGTTTTTTCGACAAAACAGAATATCGATAAAGTTTTGCGCAAAAATGCAATGGAAATGCGACTATTGTTATTTTGTGACAATCCCCCTCTGTGCATTTCTGATGTGAACTGTGTGTCAATACTTATATATGTCACTTCCTACTGGAAAGTACAGACTCAGTCTCTTCAGTCTAAAACATGTTTTTCTGTCAGATCTCTTTTTGGCATTTATGTCAAGGATATGGCATCAGTTGATGAGGAGTGATGGAAAATCCCTCTGATGAATGTAAAAGGAGAGGTAGAGGTAGAGAGCAGGTTTTGGTGTTCTGAGTAAGATGTACCAATCAAAAGGAGAATCAGGGAAAGCTCGAGATGAGATGCGATATAATATTATTTGCTTTGCCTTATTATGCATGAAATATAATTCCTCAGCATCAGAATCATGAAGAAGTGTGGACATGCTGTATTCACAACTCATTTTTTTGTTGCTGTAATATCACATTGTCTTAGCAGGCAAATTTACTGTGTAACAGATGATACAGAAAAATAGGTCTACTCTTTGCCGCAGCTCCACCATCAATTCATCATCACAGCCTTTAAAGCAAAGTGACTTTGTACTGGTTTCTATGGGACCTTTGCTGGTGCAACAGTGTTTCAGACAAAGAAAATCAACAGACTCAAATTGGCAGGGCCCAAGGGAACAGCAGGAGCTTCCACTGACCTGGATTGTGAGAAAAGGAGAGTTGGGCACAGGCTGACAGTCTGAAGAAGCTGATTGAGAGTGACTTTGGGGGTGAGACCTTTCCAAAAAAGCAGTTATCACATCTGAGGCCGGCCAACGGGGTGGCCGACCCTGCTTGTCATCTCTCCTACCATGACACCCGCCTGCCACCAAGCTCAGGAGCTGCACAAAACAAAGGTTCATGGGTAGGAAAACAACAGCGCCAAAATAGATGGATGCCATGCCCTGTTCCTCTGTTTTGATGGAGGGAGAGAGAGGCTGAAAAATGAAATGAAATGGATAAAATACAGCAAAATATCAAGATAGATACATGCAGTATAGAGCACAGAGAGTAAATGTGTTCTATAGAGAATGAGAGACTTGAGCTTGTGTACACTATACAGAGCATATGTGAGCATTCTGTTATATCAAGTCCAAAGTCAGCGCAGCCATCTGCGAGGACATTTTAGAGCACTTCATGCTTCCATCTGCTGACAAGCTTTATGGAGATGTGGATTTTATTTATCCAGCAATGCTTGGCACCTGCACACTGCCAAATGTGCCAACACTTGGTTTAATAACCACATTATCACTGTGCTGGGCAGTAAACTCACCTGAGCTAAACCCCACAGAGCAGCTATGAGCTGTTGTCAAGAGGAATATGAGGGACACCAGACCCAACAATGTAGGCGAGATGAAGGCCGCTATCAAAGCAACCTGAGCTCCCATCACCTCTACGCCACGCCACACTAATGCAGTAATTCATGCAAAAAGAGCCCCGACCAAGTACTGAGTGCATATACTGTACATACTTTTCAGTAGAACAACATTTATGTATTAAACACCATGTTTTAATTGCTCTTATATAATATTCTAATGTTTGGGGTACTGACTTTTGGGTTTCCATTGGCTGTCGGCCATAAACATCAACATTAAAAGAAATAAACACTTGAAATAGACACTCTGTGTGTAATGAATCTATATATGAGTTTCACTTTGTGAACTGAATTACTGACATAAATGAACCCTATGGATTATATTTGCATATATAGGGCCAGTTTCCATAATCCAGATAAAACCTTAATCTAGGTTAAACAAGATTTCAAACTAATTTGATTGCATTTAGTTTAATAGTAGACTTAAGCTGTCGCCAGGAAATTGGTCCATGGAAATATCCACCTTACCTGCCTGACTGCCCAGTATGCTTCCCACATCAGCCCAGCCCATCAGTCAGTACTGATCATGTTCACTAGCCCACTGCTGACTAGCTCCTCTGATCTCAGTATGATACCTCAGGCAGCGGAACCAGCTCCTGCCAAACCACCCCAGGCGCTGACTGAGGAGGCCCACTGAGACCAGTAGCAAGCCAAGCATGAAGAGGAGCTGTGGAGGGGGTGCTGATGAGAGGAGAAGGCCTCCGAGGAGAAAGATATGACTGTCAGACAGGACAAGGCTGGTTAGGCACATCCTGCTCACAGGTGCGAGTGGAGCTAAGGGTCCGGCAGGGGCAGTGGAGCAGAGCAGTCCGTCAGTAAGGCAGGACCATGGTGCAGAGGGCTGAGGATGGAGGAAGGGTCAGGACTGATAAAGGCAAACAGGACTAGCTATAACTGAACACAATGCAGCATCCCATCAATAGGTTTTATTAAAATAGGTCATTTAGACCAGGCTTTTGTATTATACAGATACTTACATTGTAGTTTAGCTTTAAAAGTACAACAAATTAAGGTAGAATTAAATACAAGTTACACTCTAATCTGCAGACAGTGGAGAAATGTAACCAACTGCATTCAAATTACGCTATATTCTAGAGTTTATTTATTCACATCAGTGGATTTAAATATGATGGAAAAAAACACCAATAACCTTCAACATGTGGTTGACAACACTCACAGCAGAAAATCAGGACAATTTTTATAAGGAAAGTTAATAAGCTCAATATGAAGAAGACAAAAGTGATGACAACAGGAAAAGAAAGACATTTTGTAGTTGATGGAGAGTGGTGGATATAATGGGCTAAAAAAGTGGGACCAGATCCCCAAAGTTACAAGGGCCCAAATGGGATTCAGGAGATTTTGGGGTTAACAGTATTAGAAATACATTATAATGCTTTTACTATGTATTTATTTAACTTTCTTTGTATTTACTTTGCACCTTAAACAAGTAAGGCATTTTTCACATTTCTTCCAACAGTAACAAATATTTTACACTTTTAGAATCTATTATGACACACCTAAATTTCTCAATTTTCCAAGTGTATGTACCTGGTGCACTATAATTTGGCTTGGAGAAATTACGACACAATTCCACAAATATAGCCATTAGTAATTAAAGAAGAGCAGACTAAAACCCTTCATGTCATTTTCAGCTATTATGCTTAAATGTACATATATGACACTGTACATTTTGAGATCGGGTTAAAATTACCTAAAGACAACAAGAGAGTTGCAGCTGTGTACTTAATTTATATAAAATAAGAGGACTTCAAGACAGTGGTAGCTTCAAATCATGGTTTATAATGGTATTATATTTGTATAGGTATTGTACTGTACTGTGTGCGCAAATAACCACTTTTATCTTCTTTTTCTTTTGACTCATTGTCAGCTTAGGAGGAGCAGGGAATAGCAGGTCTAACGGAGCTAGCTAAAATACCTGAACAGGTATTCATAGTGTGTCTGATACACAGCAGCATAGTTATTAAATCATCAGCTAACAATACATATACATTTACCTCATTTTGATTTTTCTGCTTTTTACAAGGCGGTGTTGTCGACCAACAATGAAAAATTGTTTTTTGTCCACTTTTTGGTGCTCTTTTCATTTTTTCTTACAACACCCACTCCTCAGCAGCTGCTACCACAAGCAAACAAACGGTGAGTGTGATACCAAATTTTTGTGGGGAAAGGGGGGTTATATTACCAAATGTTTAAACATTCTAGTATTTTAGCCAAAATTGATGATGAATAAAGAAAAGTAACAAGTTATTCATGAAAGATGTTTTTGTAAATTTAAATTATGTGACTTTATTGGGGGGGGGGGGGTTATAGTGATTGTATCAGATTATTGAGGGGGTTCATAATCCCCCTATCCCCCTTGCAAATTACGCGCATGGGCGAGAGGCCTGGGCACTGCTTGTGAATATGGCCCAGAATTTAGTGCTATGCCTCTGGTGGTGCATACTTTGACTAATCATTAACACAAATGGATCCATCAGTCAGGAAATATGACAGACTGGCACTCAGTAAAAGGATGAAAGAACCAGAAAAGTCAAATGTAATGATTTGTATCTTCAAATAAAGACTAGAACGATCCACACTGTGGTTTTCTCTGTGGTTCTTTATGGATGTCAAAGCTGGACAATAAAAAAGCAAGACATGAAGAATATTGATACCTTTGTATTTTGGTGTTGGAGATTTTTAGAGTAACTTGGACACCAAAGAAAATAAATGAAAGGATCCTTGACCAAATTAAAAAATCCCAGATAAACACTGCGAAAACAGCACTACTTGAAATAAGCCAAATATTCCTAAATGTGATCAATTTTTCTTGTTTTGAGAAAAAAAATCTGCCAATGGGGTAAGCAGAAGTTGCTTGGCTACAATTCTTAAAACAACCAAGTGAATCTAACACGAGAGCATTGAAGGAAGTGTTATGACTGGACTTGTGGAGGGAGTTCGAAGACTTGGAAGACCAAGAATCACCTGGATGGATAACATCAAGACATGGACTGGATTATCAGGTGCTAGCCTGCTACAAGCAACTAGAGATAGATGGCATTGGAGAGAAGTGACTCGTCTGTGCAGCCTACCATCGCAAAGTGATGACGGTGTGTGACATGACAAAAATTAAAGAAAATTGTACTTCTTACAAGCAAAAATAGTTTTTCTTAAGAAATATATTTTTTAATTGAGTGTTACAAACTCTTGATTTTGGGTCATTAAATCCATTTCTTAAATTGAGAGTTTAAATTTAAGTGTAAAAATTCTATTCTTATTCTGGAATTTCAAACAAACCATAGTCATACCCTGTAACTGGTAAACAAAGCTCAAGATAAACTGAAATATCTTATTAAGAAAAAGTTAGACATATGTTCTTATAATGAGCTTAATTTTCTTGTGCAACACTTGCTTGTTAAGAATATTTTTTCTGGGCCGTGAGTGGCTCAGCAGAATAAGACGCTGAAACTATGAAAGGAGGATGGCGAGTTTGAATCCTGGTCATGCTGTTTGCCATGAACAGCCGGGGCCCAAGAGAGCAAAAATTGGCAGTGCTCTCTCTGGGCGGGTATATGGCGCTCTCACTCTTCCTATCACTCACACATTGCAATGTCTGCTGGCTCAGGATTGGTACATTTGAAACTAGAGACTTTCCTTCAAGGGCGTTGGCTCCCCAGGGATGGTGTATCAGTGGTAGTCAGAAAAGAGGCGGTGGCTGTATCACACACAACAGAGGAGGCTTGTGCATGTCTTCACCCTCCTAGAGACAGTGCAGAGTGATGGGTAGAGTCACTAATGGGTTGTGTTAATTGGTGACTACCACATTGGGAAAGTGAGAAAATTGGCAAAAAAAAATATATATATATATATTATATATTATTAATAATAATAATAATATATATATATATAAAATCTAATAAAATTTAATAAGAATATATATTTTTTAGACAAAAAAAAGAAAAAAAATGTCCATAAACAAGTTTTTTTTTTACTTTCTTAAAAATCATTATAAGAACTCTTATTCTGGACACATTATGAGAAGAACCAGCTTATTGAGAATACAGTTATGCTGGAACAGTTTAACATAAAAGAGGAAGATTGATAATGCTTGAATGACTCTTTCAGAAGACCCAAACAAAAAACAGAATATTCTGAAGAAATACTATCCATATGTTCACCAGGAGTTGGACTCTGTGTTCTGTGTTTCAATGCAGACCTTTTGCTATTATGACGGACTCAGTAATACTATGAAATAAATAAAAATTTTCTATGAGAGTAAGGAACCCTGCACACAGAACTACAGCATATTAGTAATTATGTCCTAAGCAATAGCCTCAGCAGCCAAAGTGCTTAAGTTTGTCTGAAAATCAGACATAATTCAGAACATATTGTTTATGCAAAAACCAAATTAAAAATGTATTCATTAATTTACATTAATTTACTGTTTTCTGCATTTCTACAAAAGTGGACTTGTACGTACTTTCCTCAACTGTCTGTAACTCAGTCTGAACTATGTGTGAAAGCAAGCTTGACTAGAACTGAAGACCATGAGCCAAATCTGTCCTCCAGGTGCAAAAAGACCAAATGTAGTTGTAATCACAGGACTGTCAGGGGTAAAGAGGTAGATGATGACAGGGCTGAAGCCATACAGAGATACTGGGCAATCTAAATGGCAGCAGAGGGTCAATGAGGATCCACAGAGTTCTGCTTCTTCCCCCTGTGGGCAGCTGGGTTTAGGTGCAGGACGCAGCTGTGCTGGTAACTGCCTCATTTAGGGAGAGTGAGTGCAGGAGATGGGCCGAGTGAGCCAGTGGGATATTACCTCCACCGCCCACGGATAAGTACCAGCCATGGCCCTGTGGAGGCTGGAAAAATGGCAGTTTGGGTTTACGGCGTAAACATGAGTTTCTCTGCCTATTTCCACCAGGCAGAAAGCCCGGCTGATTTGTGGGATGGAGTCATGCAAGGCCGCATTGGAAATGGGCTCAGGAAGTGATTTTAAACCGCAAAATACTCTCCTGCATTGCTGTAGTCAATTTTCTGTTTATACCAGTTCTCTATTTTTGGGGTTGTGTGTTTATCTCTGTTGGATCTATACTGAAAAGGCCTTTAGGAAAATCACTCATCTGTGCTTGTTTTCCAGAAGGTTCCATGGGGAGAGGCTGGGCTGAGCACGGGCAATTTTCTTTACTGAAAACAAAGACTAGCTTATATTAACATATCAATACTTCTGCCAGCTGAACAGACTAAATGGGTCAGACCTTCAAGGGCTAATTCCAACTTCACTTCAGAATGTGTTTGCAATACCCAAATTCTTCTCCCTTTAACCAGCACATGTTAACAAAGGTGCATACAAATAGTTTTACGCCAAAAAGTCCAAATAGAAAGCAGGTATTGAAGGAAAGAAAATCAGGAAACATGTCAGTATCCTAGCTGGTCATGTTTGATACCAAGTTATCCAACTACAGTGGAACCTCATTTTTTGTCATTAACATGTTTGAAAGTGCCTGATGATATCTGCCATAATAATTTAAGTCCAATTAATCCCACCCAGACACTCCGAAATATTAACAACAATTAATTTTATAGAGAATAACTCTAGTTTTATACACAGAAAACTGTCATTTGATTGTGCCCAACCATAGGATTGGAACCAAGCGCAGAGCAGCTTCAAAAAGTAACCAAAAACATGAGAGGCACCCAAACAAAAGAGCCATACAGAGATGCGCACAGCAGTAAAACCTGAAAACAAAAACAAAAACAAAGGCTTGCCAGCAGGACCAAACCGGCGCACTCTAAAACTGAGCAAGTACAAAAGTATGACCTGGATATCACTCTTAACTTTATTGAAGACCCTTCTTGGCATATGGAAATGTGTCCAGAGAGGTCTGTTTCTGGCGCACTCAACAATGTATATGTTACGGACGAACGCGCAGGGTGATGTCAAAACGAACGATGAACACGTGGATGGATGCTTTGTTTTCACAAAATTAGCAGCAAGTCACATGGGCACACCAATGAAAAATTGATGAAAACCAGATAGACGAACCATAACTGGGACAAAATATTCCTAAAGAAAGTTGATGATAACCAAATCGGGGGGGGGGGGGGGGGTAACCAAAAATACGAAAACCAGGACAATCAATAACAGAGGTTCCAGTGAAATTGGAAGTTCTGTTGCATCCATTTTTGGCTACGTCTTTGAAAGCACATCTTCCACTTTATACACTATAATCATATGAGTTTTAATTCAAGGAAACTGTAAAAATTAATTCAACACTCAACATCTAAAGACGTTTAAACAAAAACAATAAAATCCAGAGGTTTTTCTCTTCTCCTGAGGAGATACTGTTTTATAGATGATGTACTTGTGGCAGTACGCTGAGCAGTTGATTCATTACTCATAAGTGCACCCTGTTATTTTTGAAGCTGTATTTTTAGCATGATCTGTCTGCAAATTAGCTGTTAATGTTCTTGCCACAGCGACAAACTTATAAAGCTTTGATATATACTTAAAATGCAACACATAATTCTCAAGTTTTCATCGAGCACTTTTGAAAGGGCAAACCTGAAAACAGCCCACTTATGATGCCTCTCTTTTAAACTAGAGGGGAATGTAAAATTACTAGGGTACAAACAGCATTAGAAGTCATGATTTGCACACAGTTAAGCCTCCTATAACCTCGTATTTTAATGGAGAATGTTTCATATTTCTGTAACTTCTGTAGGTCAGCCTGACACTTTGATTAACTCGGCTACAAATTTCCACAATTTTAAAACACCCATACGATATTTCCCAGAAGACATCCGAGGTTACATGGAACAAGTTCCAGTATTACATTTGATATTAAAATTGATCTCTTTTAGATTGCAGACACATATTGTAGGTAGCGGAGCCGGACATACTCAGACAGGCATAAACCACGGGGGAGAAATGTTTCAAATGAAGATTAGCATTTGCAGGCATTTGTCTGACACTGAAGACTACTGTGTTTTTCTGAAATGTTAAAAAGCTACTGATGAGTGAAATTCTGTTTTGCAAATGCGAGGAAGCAGAAAACTAAACTTACAGCAATGCAGATTGATAGATAATTTATTCTTTTCAATTAGTTACTCTTAACGAAGCATTGCATAACAAGGATTGCTATGTCTGCCATTTAAAAGGAATATTTCAGAGTGATTTTACCTCAGCAATTTTATCTTAGCAAGTTACTTTCACAATATAAGTAATATAGTCACCTCGAGAAGGAGAGGTTACCAACCAGATACAAGAGGAGCAAGGGTCGAGTAACTGGACCAAAACATACCAATACATGTGCAAGGACTGAAATAAAGATGACATGAAAAATCCAAGTAGACAGAGTAATCCTGACAAGTCTACACATATTCAGAAGATAATTTAGTAAAAAGTTTATTGTTGATTTAAGTCCTTAAGGCAGAACAAAACTTTCCAAATGTTCATTTCTTGTTTCCATGAAACAAAATATCTGTTAACTTTATAAATAAAAAGTTGAGGAATATCCAACATCCATGTTCCTTACCTCTTCTCCTTGGCCTAAATTATCTGGTAAGCCAAGAAATCCTGCTTTGTGAATTACCCACCTGCTTGCCTCTAGTCTACATATTATGAGGTTGTCAAAGTTGATGGATGGGAGTGAAAAAATAGAGCACTGTGCAAGGGGCTCAGTGTATACTCATCAATGTCTCGATCAGTATGGATCAAGAGCATAAAGAAAGCAATAGAGAAAACATCATGAAATGTCAGAAATGCATTTTTTGAACTTTGTAATGAACTGCATTTTTGTAAGAGGCACAACTGCCTGTGTAAACATTAAAAACTACCATATCACATCTCACATTCATACCTCACAAATGTGTTTATAGCAGCAGTACTCAGCTTTTTTTTGCTCTCTGCATCTCCTAGTAATGAGGGATTGTGTGTGTTTGTGTGAGATAGCCAGTTTGTGATAATCTGTTTGGATTTTAAAAAGTTCTCCCAAGGCTTTACATATCAAATAAATGCAACAACAGCACAAATAGATCACATAGCTAAAGGAAAAGAGGGCATTAAAGTATAAACACGAGGTGATAAGAAAATATCAAATAAATCAAGAGTTCAAAAAGTGAGGATTCCAACTTTTATCGATAGTAATTTTTTTTTTTTCAGTAAAAACTTACATATGAAGTCTGAGGGTATTTCAGACCAGTCAGATGTAGTCTGACATGACTTGATTTTTTTGCAAATTGCACACATCTAATTTTTTTCCCCCCAAAGTGTTAAACACGCTTTTGTTCAGCACAAACTCAGCAACAACAGTGTCAAAACAGTAAGAGTGTCATAAATCTATATTTTGATTAAATCTGCTCTAAACTTAGACTT
>BRDA01043293.1:0-30393 GCA_036984385.1 Crenuchus spilurus
AGTGTTTTTTGAAGTTGTTTATGGACTAATATCTCCTGTTCTAGTGATTAATAATGTTTACTGAGGTTGTTTATGGACCAATATCTCCTATTCTGGTGATCAATAGTGTTTATTGAGGTTGTTTTGTGACTAATATCTATTATTCTAGTGATTAATAGTGTTTATTGAGGTATTTTATAGACTGATATGTCCTTTTCTTGTCTATCCTACAATACTCCTACTTCCCGCGATGTCCTACACAAAATATGCGCTAAAATTTGTGAAAACAGCTGTACTAAAGCTTGCTGTAATTAGGACAAGCTCTTTAGTGGTGGTTTACTGGTTCCCACACTGTAGATTCAGAAATGCTGTATATTTCAAAAAGTATGAATGCAAATCACATGCTGATAAAATGCAAAAGGCTGCATAGTGCATATTGTGAAAATGCCTTCTAGTACATTTTTGCCACATGATCAACTGCATTATGTATTCAAAATAGCCTCAATTTCTCATTATGAGGGTTTAGTAATAAAATATATTACCTTTTAGATACTATTAGTTTTTTACTTATTTTAAGAAAAAAATGCCATGAAAGACCATTTTACTAAATAAAATAGTTTTAAAAAGTGCATAAAATTCATGAGCTGTTTCCTGTATATCTAAAGCACACTGTTGACCTGACAGAATGGATGAGTAATTGTTCCACTGCCAGTGTGCTGAGCTTGTCTGATTAACAGATCTGCATACATCTTGCTGAAACAGGTCATGGTGCAGGAGGTATGTAGTGAAGAAACACTCGACAGGACCCAAAGTGTCACTTCTGAGAATCAAGAAATATTCTGAGCAGCTGAAATGACTGCAACTTGGACAAGACACCACAAGTCAGTTGCCCAGACAGTAACGTTATATAGACTGACCACAGATTAATGATTTCACATATTAAATCCAGCATTAGTGCTGCTCTGTCATGTGTGTGCTAATGGTAGACAATATGGTGATATTTTAACACCATCACAATTAAGTACCACAGAAGGTAGGGCTCAAACTGCCATTCATAATAACATGTATTTTAGAAACTGATTATTGACTTAAGTAAAAGACCAACTTGTACTGAAATATAGACTTTTTTAACCATAAAAAGTTGAGTCTAGTCACAATACTTCGCATGCTGTAGGTATCATGTGTACCATGAATAAGTCATTAATAAGAGCATCATTTCAGGCCTGAGGTGCTGTCACTATGATCTGAGGATCAGTTGGCTGGGCTCTCCCTGGGCAGGCAAGATGCCACTCTTTCCCCAGAACTACTATGTCATATCGGCTGGCTCAGGCTTCTGCCAGGTGATCCATCAGAACTGGGGATCCTGCGCTTTCCTCCATGCACGTTGGCGGCGGCGATGCATCAGCAGCAGATCGAAAAAAGAGGCGGAGCTTGACTTCACATGCATCAAAGGAGGCCTATGTTAGTCTGCACCCTCCTAGAGTCAGAGACATTACAAGTGATAGAGAAAGTCAACAAATGGGTGGATCTATTCTACGACAGCTTGGAACAAAGCATTTCTAACGCCTGACTATGAAACACCCCCCCACCAAAAAAAATGTCATCTCAACTTGGAAATCTGAACGATGCAGTTTAATGTGTCATTGCACCTGAAATTAAAGTAAAGTTGTTAAATAAGTATCATGGAATCAGTTTGTAGACCAAAATGTATCTAAACTTTGGACACAAAGTAGCACCTTTGTCAGTTATAACAGCTGAACATACTCGTGACATTCTTTCTACAATAGACATCAAACATTCTTCAGACAGTTCTTCACAAATCTGCTGCAGAATGTCACATAAATGTTGACACTTGTAGATTTGTTTTGCTTTTCACTTCATCCCAAATCAGCTGGATGGGGTTTAAGTCTGGAGACTGTGCTCCACTCCATGTTTTCAAGCTGACCATCTTGTTCTTTTTTCCTGAGGTAGTTCTGGCAGAGCTTGGACTGATGTTTTGGGTCATTATCTTGCTGTAGGATGAACCCCTGACCAACTAAGCGCATACCAGAAACGTTCTAAAACTTTTGACCTGAAGTGTAGCTTGTTGCTTTCATGAAAACATCATTTTATTTTTAGTGAGAACAAGAACAAGCAAAAACCATTTCAAGCTCCACCTTCCTAATTCTAGGGAAAGCTGAATACAGCATTAGTTGTCTCAAAAAATAGGATACACATATTGTGATGCCTTTTAACCATTGTGATTATACCATTTCCACATCGCCCACCTCGTGTGTGTGAGTGAGTGAGTGGTCTGCAACCTCCAGACAGGGATATTATTTGAATGGAACTTGGGGAAGCAAATGATGGTCTTCTGCATTACATGAGAAACAACTTGGCAATTTGGAGAAATCCTGCACAGACTGAAAGCAAAGTGGCACATGAGTGACAGCAGCACCGCCCAACACCTCGAAACCCAAGCAAACAAAGCATACAGCCATTTCACACATCTATGCTCTCCATTTGCCAGCAGAAAGCTTCCTGCAAACATTGTTCATGTTGAATCACTTGGACAGAATCACATCCTTGATGCATAACCAGCAAAGACACGCGTAGCATTTCCCCTTCCAAAGTGAAGTTCATTACACATTAAGTGAGTCTAACTCCATGCAGACAATCCGAACAGACAGGCAGAGACAGAAACAGCTCGGACATAACAGATGCAGTGTAATCTTACCCAAAGTTCTTTTAAAAAAAATATCATTACAACCAGATTATATAGCAGCCAACAGTGAAACTAAAAGCCATAGGTTTCCACCAACAAGCTCAAAAACAAACTTAAATACAGATCACTTAGCTCATAAGACACACAAGTGAATACAGACTGGAAATTGGTGCCATTTGAAGGCGGGATTTTCCTTTTAAAGTCCAGTCTAAGACCACAATTTCTAAATTCAGAAATCAGTCAACATTCACAGACAGACCATCACTATCAGAGCAGGTATAAGGTAACCAAACTTTTCCATAGCCTAAAGAGCTGATGGCAGGTATCCAGGGTCAACCTTCCCAGAAATGTGACCTGACCATCACTGTTTACTGTAAGACTACATTGTGTTATATATACAAAAACTAGTACAGTGCAATCTCAGTTTTCATCATTAATCTGTTCTAAAGTGCCTGATGATAACTGACATAAATGATAACTGAAGCAATATTTCCCATAAGAAATAATGTAAATCCAATTAATCTGCTCCAGACACTCCAAAATATGAACAAAAATACATTTTATATAGAATAACTATAGTTTTACATACAGAACACAATGAGAAATAAATACAAAAGACTAATGAAATGGATAAATGAATATTTAACATCACTCTTACAGGTTTACGCTCTGTTTTAGAGAGTGACGATGTGTTCCAGCTGGCAGAATTTGTTTTGCATGACCATTCTCAGAATTCTCAGTTGCCATTTGTTTTCACCCGTGTTCAGGCAGTAGCACTGCACGCCGTCACTTTAGTGTGACGTGTTTTAGTTTGTTTTGAGCGCTATCAACAAGAAACAAAGACAGAATGAACAACAAATGTGAGTGGATGCTTTGTTTTTCGGGAAATTAGGGACAAGTCACGTGGTTATGCTGACAAAAAATGGGCAGATGAACAATAACCAGGACACAATTTCCCTGAAAACGTTAATGAGATCTGAATTGTACTATATCCAGGATAAATGGTAACAGAGGTTCCACTGTATAGCATCACAAGAAAATGTCATTGCTCAAATGTTGCTCTTTGATGTCTCAGGAGCCCTAATGGAGGTTAAAATGATGTTATCATGAAACAAAAAAGAAGTTACTTAGATAAAAATAAGTCATTCACTGCAACAAAACTTACAAGACTAGTCCTTAATGAGAAATGTTGAGTTCATGCTGAGACTTCAGTCGTTAGAAAACGAGTGACACATCTGAGCAAGTGGACTGTACTGACATTGAAGAGAACGTATACTACTGAAGCCTTTTACTCAGTGACAACATTAGAGCAGCAGAGTTGAGACTTTAGCTGAAATCTCATTTGTATTTCCATCTTAACTAGGAGAAAGTACTGAGATTTAATGAGAAACTCCATCAACACTGGTGGCTCTACTACTCCAGTCCCCCAGCATGTATGTGGTTTGGTGTTTTTCCTACTCTAAACAACTCATTATCTACTTATTTAGCTAATTAGCTAACATTTAGGCATTCAACAAAGTCTTTCATGAGCTAAATTAAGTGTCTGAGTGAACGAAACTCTAAACTGCTAGATATAAAGTAGCCACAGCTTGCCAGATCCTCTGAAATGCAAACCGATACAATCAGTTTTTCGATTCCATTTCAAGGACTGAGGCGGACATGTTTGTTTCAGGGTGGTGTCTGTCTCAGCTGTGTTTGGACAGGCTCCTTTCCCCCCACCTTCTCCTTCATATCAAAACCTCAGTGAGTGTGGTTCTGGGACAAGCCCAGGCAGTGTAGCAGCAGCAATGAGAAAAATGACAGGAATCTTTTAAGGGTATTCCCAGAGCAGGCCGAGGCTGTAGCCCGAGGCATGACCAGCTAATATTGCCCTCATATCTTCAACTGTGCAGCTTCTTACCAGGCTAAAACGCTGGTTTTGAGAGAAAGGAAGCAGTAATGCATTAGCTTTATTACAAAGATAAGCTAGCTGAGCCGCTACAAAGAAAAACTAAGAATAATGTGTCAATCACAGTCTCACACTTATCAAGCCCCTCAATAGCTAACACTGCACAGTTCTAGTTTTTTCTTGCTCTAATACACCCAATTATCTGCTTATCATATATTACACACACACATACACCCTTGTTTACACCTGGTCATTTCACACGCATCAGGATTACATCTGAGATTATCCACATAAAAATACAGGTGTAATGGGAAACTTTCAACCCATCAACATTTTAGGCAGATTATAGTAGGTTACAGTAATGTAAGTGCATTAGTCTCTCCAAGCCACATGCAAAAAAACAACAACAACAAAAAAAAACACCCAGTATAACCAAAAACCAAAATGTTGAAACCCCACACAACACAACATAACCAAAAACTCCAACTAAATGACGAAACCCTGCCCAATACAACTGATGAAACCCCAGCAAATTCACAACAAATCTCACCCAATATATCCAAAGCCCCACTGAGCAGAGCCAAAAAACAAAAATAATGGTCAAAACCCAACCAAACGGAACAACAACTTCACCCAATTCAATCAATCCAATTTGATTTATAAAGCGCTTTTTACAACTGATGTCACAAAGCACCTTTACAGGGTTAGTAATAACAGACATCAAATCATTAATCCCTAATCCCTGGTGAGCAAGCCAACGGCGACAGTGGCAAGGAAAAACTCCCTCAGAGCTGGAGGAAGAAACCTTGGGAGGAACCAGACTCACATGGGGGACCCATCCTCCTCTGGTCTGCTAATTCTAAGTGTGTGATGAATCATAATCATATGATCTTGTTGTAATGTTCAGGTGAACTGATATGGTGACAGTAGTGGGACAGGGATGATGATGATAGTGGTAGCAATGATGACGGCCAGAAAGTCCATTTGAGCTCCAATGTGAGCAGTAGAGTAGGGTATCTGGAGAAGGCCACAGTAGTTGGTCATTGATGGGCATCTGGTCCAGGAAAGCATCATGGAGAGAATAGTAGTCAGCCTTCCATCAACCTTGGATCGGACTGGTGGGAAATCACTCACTCGCAAAGAGACAAAAAATGGAATTAGTTCTGTTGGATTTATAGAGCACAAGGATTATGAGACATATCAGAGTGTGGCTTTTGACTCCAGCAGCACTATCTAGAACAGCCTACCTAAAAGGAGAGAGCCAGAAGGTAAACAGGCATGGGAGCTCCCCGAGACACTGGCATCCCTCTGGTCACAGTCAACAAACCTGAGTGATCGCGTGAGCAGCGATATGACAGCCCCAGCATCTCACTCCACTATAAATCCCTACGCCAGTGCACCCCTGGACCTACAACCTTTCTATAATGTAAAGTATTAATTACCAAAAGCTAAATTAAACAGATATGTTTTCAGCCTAGTCTTAAAGGTTGAGACTGTGACTGAGTCCCGAACATTGTCTGGGAGGTTATTCCAAAGATGAGGGGCCATATAAGAGAAGGCTCTTCCCCCTGCTGATGATTTCTGAATTCTGGGAACTATCAAGAAGCCAGCACCCTGTGATCTAAGTAAACGAGATGGTTCATAATAGGAAATAAGGTATTTTAAATACTCAGGGGCAAGACCATGTAGCGCTTTTTACGTCAAAAAAAGAATTTTATATTCGATTCGGTATTTAACTGGAAGCCAGTGTAGTGCTGATAAAACTGGGCTAATATGGTCAAATTTTCTGGTTTTAGTAAGCACCCTGGCTGCTGCATTTTGAACTAATTGAAGTTTATTTAAGTTCCTGCTTGAGCATCCTGATAATAGTGCATTACAGTACTCTCACCTAGAAGTAATGAACGCCTTTACTAATTTTTCTGCATCCTGCAGGGATAAGACATTTCTTAACTTGGAAATATTACGGAGATGTAGAAAAGCTGTTCTAGTAGTTTTAGTTATGTGATGGTCAAATGATAAATCTGAGTCAATTATGACACCAAGATTTTTTGCTAGTGAGTCAGGTGTAACAGTGAAGTTATCCAGATTTAAATTTAAGCCTGATAATTTATTTCTCATGGTTTTCGGGCCCAAGAGAAGGACCTCTGTTTTGTCACTATTTAAGAGAAGAAAGTTATATGACATCCAGCATTTCACATCTTTTACACAGTCCTCCATTTTCTTTAATCTAATCCTGTCGTCAGGTTTAGCTGATATATAAAGTTGTGTATCATCTGCATAACAGTGGAAATTAATATTATGTTTACTTATAACGTGGCCTAATGGAAGCATATAAAGTATGAATAATAGAGGTCCTAAGATAGATCCTTGTGGAATTCCACATCTCACTTTTGTACTGTTGGACGATACATCTTTAACATTTACAAATTGGTAATGCTCCGTGAGAAGATTTAAACCACAATAGGGCTGTGATTCCAACCATGTTCTCTAGTCTTTTTAGTAGAATACTGTGGTCTATTTTATCAAAAGCTGCACTTTTGATACAATTCAGCCAAAATCCCACCCAGTATAACCAAAACCACAACAAATACACTTAAAACCCAGCCCGAAACAACCAAACACATCAACATAGTCAAAAAATCCACCAAATATAACCAAAACCCAACCTAATACAATCAAAAACCAAATCAATTCATCAATAAAACCACCCAGTATAACCAAAACCCCAAATAAGTCAAAACCTAGCTCAATACAACAAAAAACTTCAACATAGTTAAAAAAACACACACACACACACACACACACACACACACAAAACCAAAACCCAAATATAAGCAAGACCATGTTGACTGACTGTATTGTCCCCTAGTTAATACAGCACACCACAATGTACATAATCAATAACCTTGAGAAAGCTAATCATTGAGAAAACACACAGTAGGTCACTTGACAAAACTAAATACTAACAAAGAAATATCAAAACTACTCAGTGAGCAGCTTCCAAAGCTCTACAATACAAGCAGCAAATAAAATGATTACACAAAGGGCAAGAACAACAATGTAAAACATGTCCGAACATTTGTCCTTATTTTAAATAACTTTACCAAACTTTCTGGAAGACTGTTCAGCCTCCTGTCTAAAAGAATGCAACGTTCATGAGCTGATCTACACAACGCCACACAGAGATCAGATTTCAAAGAGACTAACTGGAGACTATTTGATTACTGAGTATAAATACATGTGATTAAAATCTTATCAGGACACAATTCACATACATCTCATGAAATGACCAAGTGTAAAAAGACAAAAAAAAAAACCTTCTGATAAGACTTTAGGCTCATGAATTGCTACAGGGATGTTGGTCAGTGATGCATAATGACTCAAACAGATTTATGGCCTCTGAATGCTTTTCAACCATAAAAATCCTTCCCCCCGTCACCTCTCAGTTTGTTTCTCTCCCCTCAGCTTTGAAAGGCTGGCAGACAGCGAACAAGGCTCAATTGTCGCTAAAGGACAAGTCTAGCAACCATAAATGACACAAAAAACATAACCTGCAGTTGTGCCTAAGCATTCTCTTTTCACTTGCAACTTCAGCCCAATCCAACGGCCCCAATGTGACGCTACCACCTCCTGTTTAACGGTCAACAAGCCCCACACAAAGGGGAAATTCTGAGCAATGGAAATGTTGAAAAAGGTACAGCGAGGAAGTCATGTTTTTGCATTTCACCATGCCTGCAACGTGACTCGTCAGAAAACGCAGATGGTATCACCAGATCGCTGGGATCAGATTGAAAAAAGGTCTCCATTTAGGAATAATGCTGTGTATTGTCTTGCTCTTAAACCACCCTTTTTGTTTGCCTCCATACGTCTTGCCCAAATCTGGTCTTGGAGATCTACCACCCTGGAGAGTTCACATCATATTTAGATGGTCCTGAAGGTCTTCATTCTTCAGGTTATGTTTATAGGGTGGTAGATCTCCAGTACCAGGATCGGGCACCCCTTAGACATATCTGCGAGAGGTGCCAGTTGTAAAACCTTCTTTATGGAAGCACTTTAAAATATACTGACATAGTTATGAAAAGGCTTTGAAACAAAGCAGGGTTTCAAATCAGGGAGAGAAAAGTTAGAAAAACAAAAACACATCACAGACACCACCCACATGCTCACAGGCTGTGGTACAATACTTCCTCTAACACAGTTAGGATCTCTCACAACAGTGAGCTGGCATTGCATTAGCCAGATCTAAAAGCAAAAGCACTGCAGTGCTTAAGCTGATATTGCAGCGCTGTACACCAAGAGCTGCGGAGCAAATCTCACATCAGTCTACACAAATCAATAGTGTGATGCTGGCTGGACATGTGTAGCGTCCACAGATACTGTTTATCAAGCACATGAATTAGCAAGAACTGTAGCAGGAACATAACGCTACGCAAACAGAAACAATTTCAGGAACAGTGGCTTCACGTTTGAAGCTTCAGTTTCTTTTCGTGCCACCCAGAGGGCAATCACAAAAGAGACCAACGGATAAAGTCATGGTCTGAGGAACCCAAATCAGGGTCATATGCTGGATTTTAATTCAGCAAAGAAAAAAAAAAAAACGCTCTTCGCACAGTAGACCCTCAGGCCTCCATCTCCCCAGCAACGATGGCACATGACGCGGGCGCCAGCGGACCTGTGACAGCACAGTCATCGCCTGGCTGTTGATCAGCTGACTGTCACTTCCTGTTTGTGAAAGCGTTTTTTATTTGTCCCATACAGTGTTGGGCAATCAGTCGAGGAAGCGAAACTGTGAAATCTTACGCAGAGGGACAAAGCAGCCAGGCTTCTGAAACGGGACTTTAAATCTATTAACCACTTCTTACACCTCAGAGATGATGACATGAACAGCCTTCATGGAATACAACACCAGCAGCGAGTCAAAGAATGTTAACTATTTAGAGGGATCATCTTTACACAACTTCAAAAGCATCAATGACTCAAGACTGAAGTTTGCTTCTTTGGTTTTGCACCAGTTACAAGATTAACCTTATACTAGTATATTAGCATTGTGTAATCTGCATCAGACGTGTTGGGTAATTTCAGCATTAAACCAAACATTTCATTGTTCAGCAGGTACATTTGTGGTCCAACACTGATATTCAGATGATCCTGAAAGCCTTTATTACCTTGATCAGATGTGTTGAAGGTTGTAGTTAAACTTTACAGGATGGTAAAACCAGAACTAGGCACCTCTGGGATATGGAGACTGTTGTGTAAACATGATTTACCAAACTATACCTTATAAATACTTTATACCGTGAGAGTGTTAATCAATGGTACTGGGCTCATGATTCTCAGCTTGCTGTTTTCATCATAAAATGCCTCGAGGCTAGAACGCCTGGCTGGGCACAGGGGCCAGCATGCCGGTCTTTTTACACTGGTTCCCCTCAGGGGGCAACTGCTACATCCACAGGAGTGATTCACCAAGTACACAACACGTTACAGCAAGCAGAGTGAGAGCTCAGAGTGTGGATCAACAGCACATCATAGCCACTTTATAGCAACAACCAACATTAGCTTACATTCCAGCAAATTCAATAACAAGGCACCAAGGAGAACTTACAGCCAGCAATATGGTGAAAGGACTAGCTATTTCTTTAGACACGTGTAATTATGAGAGGGGGAAAAACATCAGCCTGAGCCAGGTTTCCAAAGAAGGTAAAAAATAAAAACCCCAGCCTTTGCTGCAAAAAAAATCTCAACATTCAAATCAAAGTATGTGAGAAATGACCACATTCTGAGTAGCTTGTTGCAGCACTTGCTCCACACAGATGCATCTGAGAACCAAGCTAAGGAATGCGACCCTTGCTCCTTCGCCAAGAGCACGGCCAGGTCACATGACACGGCTGCTGCTACATGACCCCATTAGCGCGACAACCTTGTGCGACCAAATCGGGGTTTCCTTAATGTTATGTCCTGCTCTCATTTTTCTGTAGTTTCACCTAAGCATATTAGACAAGGGCCGGTTCCCGAAGGGCCAACCTTGTCAATCAGACCATGCTGAAGATGATCCAACAGAATATGCATTACCAGTAAACATTTCAGACTAGTATATAGTACTATTATTTGACCGCTGAGGCCGACACTATAGGCAGCCTTGCACACTTAAATGGGAATTTGAATAATTTACCCATCAGTATTTCCCTGTCTCTGAAAATGTATTTTAAAATTGTTTTCAAGACAAGAATGTCAGCAAGTCAATTAGCATACACATCATCATTGTGTGAAAGAAGGTGAACCTCTCTCTGATGTTACAACACTTCTGAATGATAATATGAGCATTAAAAAACATCCAGTTTCATGTAAACATGTCTTGTGAGGTGTACAAAAGGAGCGCAAACAGGAGATGTATTTTTAAAAAATGCAATCTGTATTAAAAGTCTCTTTTTTTTTTTTAAAACAGTCAGAACAGCTGTTAAAAAGCTGGTCTGAAATTAAACGTACAATCGGAGTCCAATTTCAATGGTACATCACATTTCTTCTCAAAAAAATAAAAGCAAAACAAAAACATAAAATATTTTGATTTCACTGGTCTAGAATATTTTTTTTTACTCAAGGATGTCCCAAGTACCTCTTATTCAGATCACATCCAGGCCTAAACCAGTTTAAAAGGAGTTAAAATAAACAAACAGGCCTAATGTAGGGCAAACAAAGTAAACTGCCATTTCTTTGACAACAGGTTTGTTGTTTTAGACTCTAAAAGGATCACCGAGTGTAACAGTTAAGTACTTTTTGTGTGGATTGCCATAAAACTCCTGTTTTTATCCTCCAGACCTTCTCAGATTGGCACTAAAAATCTGAACAGCTTGTTTGGAAGGCACTCGACGCACGGTACGTCATCCTCGACGTGCTTGCGTCACGACAGTAAGGTCCTCGCGCACGCGGAAGTAAGAAAGCAAAACAAAAACAACTAAAAATAATAAGGTGGCGCCGGTCAGCTGAGAGTGGTTTTTTTTTAGCTTTGCTGTCATCCAAAAGTCTGTGTTGTTTAAAAAATTAAAAAAAATATCGACTCGATACTTCGATAAAAAGAAAAAATAATAATAAAAGAATCACAATGACGATCCTTCAAAAACCCAGAGTCACGTGACGGCAAGCTGAGCGATCCCCGCTTTAGATAGTGGGGATCTCCTGAAGTCTGAGAGCGAAAGAGAAAGAAAGATGAGAAGGAGACAGGAGAGAGAGAAGGAGAGAGAGAGATAGAGATACTCCAGCTGTCTCCTCCTCCCTTAAAATAATTCTCACTGCAGCCAAGGCAAAAAGAGAGGGAGGGGGTTATACACGTAGCTCACCTCCTGCAATAAACCCCCCAAAACAGCCCCTCCAGATCAGCAGAGCAACAAACTTAATCTAAACGTAAACGTCCTCCTTTTCGTGCTGCAGAAGAGTAAAGAAAAACGCCACACTGAGCCAGGCACCAGTTTCAAAAAGAGGAAAACTTAACAGATCTCCAGTGCTCAGGGCTGTTTTTGTAAGTTCACCTAAAAGAAAAACAAAAGATCCCAGAACATTCAAGTATTCTGCCGCTGTAAACACTGAGCTGACTGTGTGCTGCTGTTCTGTGGTGCAACACAAGCTCAGAGGGGGAGAGAGAGACAGTCAGAAATAACAGGGGGAGAGAGAGAGCTCCGGCCACGCCACTGTTATTGTCCCGCAGTCTCTCGGTGCGCGCTCCTGCCACTGCCTGTCGCCGCTGCCGCGCGCGCGTTCCCGGCGTCCTCTCTCGCGCGCATTCTGTCTCTCACAGGATCGCGCACGCGCAGCACTGCTCGTCCCTGCCGGGCGCCGCCGCGTAGTTCATCTGCCGGACGATCTCGGCGAAGAGCTCGTCCACGGAGCCCTTGTTCTTGGCCGACGTCTCCATGAACGGGCAGCTCCACTCTTCGGCCAGGGCCTTGCCCTCGCCGGCCGCCACCTCGCGCTCGCCGTCCAGGTCTACCTTGTTGCCCACGAGCACCATGGGCACGCGCTCGTAGCGCTTGACCCGGACGATCTGGTCGCGCATGGGCTTGATGTCCTGGAAGCTCTGCTGGTTGACAAGGCTGTAGACCAGGATGAAGCCCTGGCCGTTCTTGATGTACAGGTCGCGCATGGAGGCGAACTGCTCCGTGCCCGCCGTGTCCAGGATCTCGAGCACGGACGGGGACGAGTCCACCTCGATCTCCTTCCGATAGAAGTCCTCGATGGTCGGGTCGTACTTCTCGATGAACGAGCCGGTCACGAACTGCACCGTGAGCGCCGACTTGCCCACGCCGCCCGAGCCCAGCACCACCACTTTGTACTCTCGCATGGCTCACGCTTCTCACGCGCACTCGCGCCTCACACGCACGCTCTGTTTGTCCCCTCGGTGAGCGCGAGCTTGCCTCGGGCCGTGCCCCTGCATCAGAACGCTCGCGTGCGGTGGCTTCGACGCATACACGCGCTCCCTCTCGCGCTCTCTCTCCAGTGTCTATCGCTCGCTCACTCGCGCTCCCTTCCTGCCCCACAGTCCTCAGCGCGCGACGTCTTCACGTCACAGCGCGAGCGCAGAGCTTCTTAAAGGCGCCGCCTCTACCAAACAATCTGAGTCACCCCTGTCCCTCCTTTTCTTTTCTTTTTTGCATTTCAAGCCAGAATAAATAATACAATACATGTTATTATACAAAACATCAATATACAACACTTTATAATGTAATTGTATTCCATTATTTTGTCATCTTAACACTTTTCATAATATTTTCACTAAAAAAGTCATTAATTTCCCACATTTTAATCTTTACCAAAAATAGACTAAATAAATTCCTTATACATATCATCAAATCCATTAGCTAAAATACCATAGCACACTGTTTTATAATTAAAAGTTACATTTGAGATTATTGATCATCCATATTTCCCTATAAAACAGTCAAATAGATTTTTTTTTTTCAAATTTCACTACAAGGGGGCATAAGATATTGAGAGTTTTTACAAAACAGCTCCATTTCACAATGGACCTGACTGCAAGTCTCCTTACTGCTATTAGCCAATGCCACATCTCTAACAGGTTTAGTAATATTATTACTAAAAAAAACTCTTATTTTCAAAAACATTTAAATCTCCAAAATTTACTCTTAGACCATACTTGTCATCTCTAATAACCCTATACAGTCAAACCTTGATTTCAGTCATTAATCCATTCTAAAGTGTCTGATGATAACCAAAACAAATTATAACTGAAGCAATATTTCCCATAAGAAGTAATGTAGTAATGTAAATCCAATTAATCTGTTCCAGACACTCCCGAATATTAACAAAATACATTTTATAAAGAATAACTATAGTTTTACATACAGACAACAATGAGAAATAAATACAAAAGACTAATGAAATGGATAAATTAACATTTAACATCACTCTTATGGGTTTACGCTCCATTTTAGAGTGTGCTGGTGTGGTCCTGCCACAACCTTTGATCTATACACCTGTTCTCAAGGTACAAATATACATTTTAAGAAATGTATATTTATACCCCAAATATATAAAATAGAAAATATACATTTACTGTGTGGTACACATTTTCTTGCTCTACCTTTTTGGATTTCCAATTTATTATGTCTCCAACCCAGTCTAACACTGTTTGTGTTAATATACCACCATATTCTCACAGTACAGTACTACACCAGTTAGAATATGTTGGTAAAAGTTCATTCGAAACTGCTATAATTCAAAAACTGCTATTTTATATTTATTACATATAAAGTGACATATGTCAAGCCTTTTTGTTTTTACTCTACATCGGTTTGGCTCATCAGAAGCACAGATTTTTAGAATATTTCAATTTGAGTTTGAGTAATTTACTATTCAACAATTAATTTAATTTTTAATTTTCACTTTTAATTTTTATTTGTAATTTAAGAAGGGTACTTTTACTTTTGTTTAGTGATTGTTTATAGTGATTTCGTTTTTTTAAATTTTCTATCCTGTGCACTGCTATTGTTTTTATCTGCTGTGGGAGCTGTTTTATCTTATATAATCTAATGTAATCTAATTACAATATTAACAATATTTAATTATGAAATAAGCTCAACTTAAAGTCACATGGTGTGTTTTATAGTCCACAAAGCAGTTTAATACCTATTTGACATATAATACAAAACTGTTGTTTATATCTAATATTTTGCATAAACTTTTTGATGTCATTACAAAAGTTAATGTAAAATTTTAAATGCTGGAATGAAGGAGTACAGAATATAACCTAACCAATGTCTTTTAGTTCACAATTTTTCAACTTTTCCAGGCTGGACTGGATAAAAGAGAGTCGTGTAACATCATGAAGGCCCAAATCAGTGGCTGCAATGTTTTAGAATTCTAACATAGTTTCAATTGCACACTCAGCACTAATACTACAAGGTATACACTATGTGCTAATCTTAATAGTATGAACTTTGGCAATTCAGTGCTCAAACGCTTAACGTGCTTAACATTTTTTAACAGGAAGTGATGTAACTTTTGTCATACCAAACTACAACTGTAAAGTCTATTTGTGTAGCTGTTAATTGTACTCAGTTAATGCATTTCTTATTGAAACACTAACAATAACATTATAAGTACTTATTTTTGTGATTGTTTAGAACATCGGGTTGAAATCACATCTCTACACTGTTTCTGAATTGCCGCTGCTGTAACCTTGAGCTGTCATGTGGCATTTTATTTAATTTAATTTTTTAAAATCCAGATGTGAGTAGCTCCTCCATTTTCATTATGCATTGCATTGTGGGCTAATAGTGTCCTTCACAACCATACTCCAAAATCATCCAGTTCTGAGTGTGCATTATGATTACACTCAACTTTGCCAGGCTGTATCCTCAAACTATACTCAAAAACTAATTAGTGGGCCCAGAGTGGCTCAGAGGATCACAAATTTGAATCCCAGATCATGCTGCTTGCCATCAGCCGCTGGGATCCGAGAGAGCAAAATTGGTCATGCTCTCTCTGGGTGGGTAAGATGGCACTCACTCTCCAGCACTACTAAGTAATGTTGGGTGGATCAGGTGTCTGCCAGGCGATCCATCAGAACTGGGGATCCTACACTTTCCATTGAGCGCTTTGACTGCCCGGCGGCGATGTCTTGGTAGCAGTTTTAAAAACAGGTGGAGCTTGACTTCACATGCATCAGAGGAGGCCTGTGTTAGTCTGCACCCTCCTAGAGTCAGAGACATTACAAGTTATAGAGAAAGTCAGTGTATGGGCGGGTCAATTGGCTACTAACACATTAGGGTAAAATAAACTAAAAACCTAGTTAGTATTAGTGTTTAGTGTGTAAATGGAACACAGCCAGACATCACATAGGTGAAAAGCGATTGCTGAGAAGTTTTTAAATTCTAAAAATGCTAGGCTGTTTTTCAATAACAAGATTTTTAAAAAATGGGCTTGTGTTCTACAGAAGAACATTCTTGAGAAGTCACCGTGCAAGAACAAACTCGCAAGAACAGAAGCACAGATGAGTTTTGCGATATGCTGTGAACTTGTACTGTTGACGAAATCTGAGAACAAATTTTTAAATTTGGTGTTTGTGCCAAATGAGCTTAGATAAAAGCACTTTACTGCTGATTTCTCCTCTCATTTAATAAAGTGCATTTAGTAAGTCTTACCTAAAATAAAGTTATGTGTCTACACTGTCAAAGTGACGATGCCACAGTGAATGAGGTCGTTCTTGATGTATCTTGAGTATTTGGAGCAGAACAAAACATTGGAGTACTTTGACTCCTCTTGGTGTTTGTGTTCTTGGATATTGGAATGTAAATTGAGCCATAGACAATGATGTCAAGCAGGAACATGAGGATGTACGAGCACACAAGAACGCATATTGAGAAACAGCCCTTGTTTTCTTTTTATAATTATAAATAATGTACTTCCTTAGTAGATTAACTTTCTAAATTATAGTTATCAGTAAAGGATCTCAATTAGCTTACATGCACATGGTTCTTAGCCAAAATGTTTGCATTTGGCAATAAATGTATAGTCTTTTGGTTTGGTCAAGTTTCTTAGGCTATAAATTATGTTTATGTTGATGTTTACAGCATTTGGCATACGTTTTTATCCAGAGCGATGTACAAAAGTGCTTTGATTCTATTAAGAGAATTATTTTGGCTAGTACAGACAGGTTAGAGTCCAACTACTAGAACAAAACCATCACTAATACCTAGAAAGAAGGAAAGATACACAATTATACACAATATAAGAGCTTTACAATGCATTAAGTTTTTTTTTCTTTACAATACATACAATAAGTGTTTTAAACTAGTGCTCACTTAAGTGCTCAACAAAGAGATGCTCTTCAGTCTGTGTTTGAAGACTGTGAGGGACTCTGCTGTTAGAACAATCAATGGGAGTTTGTTCCACCACCTGGGTGCTAGGACAGAGAAGAGTCTTGATGCTAGTGTTCGATGTGTCTTGAAGGATGGCAGGGCAAGCTGAGCCGTACTAGAAGCTTGAAGGGTTCGAGGTGCAGGTTGAGACTCGACCATTGCTATTAGGTAGGGAGGGGCTGGTCCATTTCTTGTTTTGTAGGCAAGCATCAGGGTTTTAAATCTGATACGAGCAGATACAAAAAGTCAGTGAAGTGAATGCAGCAGTAAAGTGTCATGATAGAACTTGGGCTGATTGAAGACCAGCCGAGCAGCTGAATTCTGGATAAGCTGCAGGGGCCTGATGGCTCGCATAAGAAGACCAGCCAGGAACGAGTTGCAGTAGTGAAGTCTTGATATGATGAAAAACTGGACAAGTAACTGAGTGGCATCATGAGTTATAAAGGGTCAGATTCATCAAGTGTTGTTTGTGATGTAAGTAGAAAACGATAACTGTTTGTCCAGGATCACACCAACGCTACTTGCTCCTTGAGAAGGAATGACCACAGAATTTTCAAACAGGAAAGGAAGTTCAAGATGTGAACCAGCAGATCCAGGAATGAATAGAAGTTCAGTCTTGCTAGAATTGAGCTTCAGATAGTAGGATGTCATCCATGTCAGCCAAACATTCTGAAATGTGGCTGGATACCTGAGTTTCAGAAGGAGGGAAGTAAAAAATCAGTTTACTATAGGCATTTAAACCTGTATCTTGACCACTAATCTCTGAAGAGCTGAATTTGGCTCTTTTTTGTCTAAATTATAATAGGAAAATTTCTGTTGAAAGAAATTTTGTATGTTCTTTGCTAACATACCTTAACTTTTATACAAAATTATTATATGAGTGGAGAATCTTCATTGAAAAACCTTTGCTGGACCTACATCCTGATCCCTAATCTCAGAACAACATCATCTAACTTTGTGAAGACACATTAAAACCTCTCTCTGCTGAAATAAGCTATTGATGAGCTCATACATTGATTGCTAATCTTGGATATTGAACATAGATAATCAATTGTTATTGGTCTAATCTTTAGTAAGGCTGTGGATTCAGCTTTGAAATTCAGAGTAAGGAAGATTTAACCTTCAATATCATAAAATACTATGCAGGGTTGTCTTATAAGCGAGTCTAGGCTTACACACACTTGAGGCTGGATATTTCCCTCAATACCTGCATAACTTAATAACTGACTTCAAAACCAGACAACATGTGATGAAGACTATAAATAGCTGCTCACCTGTGGCACATAACTGAGTCACTAGTGCTTCCTGTGCATCATACACAAAGGAAGATAGAGATTAATGGCTTATCATGAAACGTCCTTCTTATGTAAGTGGACTGGTAAGGTACATATGACTAGCGATATTCCTGTAGATAGGAGTGGCCCTTAAAGCCACCTTTGAACTTCTCTCAGGGTTGGAAGTCCAGTGATAGGATTGCGTCAGAAACTTCCGGTTTATATACAGAGCCATCAGCAGAAATATGTGTGGTATGATTTCCAGGATTTCACAATACTTAAGCAGACACACCCAGCAAAGACCCAGTTTTCTCTTGGAGCTGAAACGCCTCAGCACCATGTGTTGCATATTTTGCAATGGACATCATTCGCCTGTTATTAATTCCTTCCAGATTTCTTCTTCCTCAGCACCTCATCACATGAAAACAGAAAAGAGTTTAACACAGTTTCTTAAGTTAAAAGCAGAGTGAAAATAAAGAAAATATAAGCTCTTAAACTGTGGTAACTACTAGTAATTCAGCAACTTTTATTAAACAAATATATATGTTATTATATTGGGACTATGTACGGGCACTACAGTTTAAAGTCTGGATGAAAGGCTCTTAGAAGATGCCTCAAAAGTCAAATGAAAACAGGACAAGATAACAAAATCCTGCACTTAATCAGTGGGGTTACACATAAACAGTGATGAAATGTTTATTTCAGAGGTGGGGGGAGGGCACAACTAGCTTGAGTTTGGGGGTGGGGTGGGAATTTAACATAAATTAAATTATTATTTATTAATATATTATTAAAAAAATATTATTAATAACATTTTATGAATAATTATTAGTTACTATTAATAATTTAATAATAACATTGTTATTATTAATAATAAAATAATATCAATTATTAATAAAATATTGATAAATAATTAAATATTAATACATTATTAAATCAAACATTTCACTTCACTGTGTTTTCTAGTAGTTCTTGTAGTTTTCTATTAACTGTTAAGTTCCACAGAAGGGTTAATTATTAACATTTCAACATAATCAACTCATCCAAAGCTTCCAAGCACAGACACAGATTCAAACGCCCAACATGTTAACAAATTAAGTGAACAGACTCCTGGCCAACTTAAATCACAGGTTTACAACCAGATGTAGTGACACTGGGGACGGCCAATCACACGTTAGCAGGAAATGGCAGAAACAATCAATGAGTGTGTTGGTGATGTAAAGGGAAACAGACTTCAGCTTGAACGGTCGTTTTCCACTTGGTCCTAGTGCTCACCCATCTCCATTTATTACAGTACAGCATGGCACTGTTTTTGAACAGTAAAAAGTGCAGGGGGCAAAAACTGCCTTTTAAAAAGGTGCAGGGGAGATGTCAGAGCCACCAGTTACATGTGGAGTATGCTACATAACTCATCAAAAGTGAATTATACGATACCATCTTTTGTTGTGGATGCTCACAGTTTGGCAAAAGATCACAATCAACAATCATTTTAAAAACTAATTTGCAAATTGCAAACAATTGTCCTAAAACTGCTGGATTAATCCCATAAACTATGATGTGATTTTACATATCTAAAAAAGGCAGTCAGCTCTTAAAGGGGAGGCTCATGTTATTTTATATTTGAGAACATTGTGTCTATCTATTGATTTGTCAACAGCAATTTCTAGAAAACATACTTAAATACATTTTATTTTATCAGTTTATATATTTAAAACAAATCAAATACATAAAATCTCCAAGTCATCTGAGTGAAAATGTGACAATAATTTGTTCTCTTGATATACTTATTCCACAGCATACAAGAATAAGCAGCATTTTTTAAACATTTAATATTTTATTTCAGGAAAAATAATGTCAATTAATCAGTTTTATTATTTATCAGAATTATTAGATTATTCAGCCTATTTCCTGACATATTTACTTACAATTTTATAATCATATTGTACCATCAGATATTTTATTCTCTCAAGTATACAAACTTAACACATTATATGTTTATTTAAATTCATTCATTACAATTTTCAAAATGTGAAGTAATGCCTCTGTTTAAGTTGTGTGTATTTAAGCTGTGATTTGGTGCAGTTCTTCGCTTGTCAGCCTAAACCCTGTACAGGGGGATTCCAACCATGAGAAAACTCAATTAAAAGGTGAAAAAGAGCATTCGCCATCACTGACAGGTAGAAGTCAAACTAATCAACTCTGGAACTCGGTGAAGCCCTCATTGATCGGCACCCATCCACACCAGTGAAGTGTCTTTTGTTGTCATTGATCGTTTCTCCTCTGCACACCCACACTCTCACAGCAGGTCCAGGGCAGATACTCTGTAATTGTGGATTGGCCACTCACAGAGCATAAAAGGCCATCTCGTTCAGAATGCCTTTGACTGGTGTCAGGGGGGGTCTCACACTTCCAGTGCTAGGCCTTGGGCCAAAGTGTGAAAGCAAGTCCACTAAGACTCAATCTACAGTGTTAGTCAACAACATTTAATTGTTGATTGGGTCTAATTTGATCAGGAAAACAATGAATCATGCCATAGTGAACTCATTAAGCATAATGTGTAAGACTGAATGTGGCTTTGCCTGAGGGTGAAATGTAACATCTTGCGTAAAGTAAAACTATACAGTGGAACTGAAACATGTCTTTGCATGCTTGTCTATGAAACACACAGAGTTAATTTGCATAACCTGTTTTGAGCTGTGCATGCAGATCATTGAATAATATTCAGTCCCAGCTTAAATTGACTGCCAAGAATCAATAGCAGCACCACTGTGAGTTGCAGCCTTTGATGTAATACAACCAGAGAGAGAGCAGTGACTGCCTGTGGTCCAGCTCAAATCCAAACTGAGCGGCCTGCAAAGCAAACTGTTGCCTTTACCTGAGTAATTAACTGAAAATGTGGAACAAGTGTATATTTCCCACCACAAATTGAATTACATTCTCAGTTTTTAGAACTGATAAGACTGTAAGATGGTTGCAGGAGATTATTGGATCAATGGGAGGCAACAATGATGTGGCCCATACCTTCAGAATTGACTAGTAGTCCATATGCCATAAAATTGGTTCACAAGAATGAACATTCTTATAAGGAATTGCATTTTTATTCAAAAGAAGTAAATCAAAGTATCATCTGAACCAATTATGGACCAACATTACACATAAATAAATATCATACTGTATGTGGCCCAGGTTCAGGCCACATCATCAATGCTATCATGAGCCAAGGGCCCCATGAAAATACCAAGTAGACATACAGCATTTACAGTATATACAGTACAATAAAAAACTTAATTAAATTAAGAAAGCATCCTAAAACTCACTAAAAATAAAGTAAAAATTAAACAACAATAAATAAAGCAAACAAAAAAGCTATTTTAAAAATAACCCACATCTACACTCTTAAGAAAGTAAAAAAAAAAGAGTGAAAAGAGCTGAAAGAGTTCTTCAGATTGATGGGGAAAGTGTTATAGAGATTTTAGAAAATGGTTCTATATAGCACCAAAAAGGGTTCCTCTATTATTACACGCTTGACATTGTAACAGTAGAACCCTTTTGTGGGCTATATAGAACCATTTTCTAAAAGATTCTGTATAAAACCAGCATGGAAAGACCTTTAAAGGCCTTAAATCACTAAAGTTGGCCCTGGTGGGTTCAGACAGTTCTTAAAGAAAAACTTCAGGAGTTAAAAAAATCAGCACAATTCTGCTGTAAATATGAATGAAAGATATAAAGTCATTCAGAGTTTGATGTGAAATGTGATTTGATTTAGTTTGATTTTAGAGTGACCCTCCAAGTTGGAGGCAGCCATGGCCTCGTGATTAGATATATGGTCTTATGACCAGAAGTTTGTTGGTTCAATCCCTGGGCAGGTCATGACAGTCTTTGAGCAAGACACCTAATCCCCAATTGTTCCCAGGCACCGTGAATAGGACTGCCCACTGCTTTGGGCACATGTTCTCTTAGCCTTGTGTGTTCACTAGTGTGTGTGTTTCACTGCACAGGTGGGTTAAATGTGGAGGTCAAATTCCATTGTGTGCAAAAAGAAAAGAAATACAATTTATTTAATTAATTACATTTTTTATTGATAAAAATAATAAAATTAAGTCCAAATGTTCACAGCAGTCGTGATAAGAACCACAGACTACTTCACCGAAGCTATTACATGTAATGTCTACAAATAAATTGCTGCTTTATGATGAAGTTTTGGTCATATTGAATAGTAAATAGTAAATATAAAGGCTACCTTTGTAACCACCCATCTCCCATCACCACCACTGTAAAGAAAGTTACAGCTGGTAAGTTTCCCTTCACTTAATCATTTCAAGTCACACCACTGTGAATGGCTTTGTTTACCTCTCAACAAGTGAACTATTGAGAATTTTAAAAAATCTTACAGAAGGGCTTCCCAAATATTCTCTTTGTGAAGAAAGAACCGTTCATTCCCGGCCAGTTTCTGACAGTAAAGCTTCAATTATTTCATTATTAATACCAAGTTCACTGAGGTCAGGCTTGACCAGTAATGCTCCTAAAGTTCGGCTCAGCATGCAGAGCTTAGTTCCAGTTGTAATCTAATCCTGATCAGCCTAATCAATGAGGGTATAGACCTGTGAACATTAGAGGTGGGAAAGTTAAATTATGAACAAGTGGGAACTGAGAAAATTCATACTTCCATAACTACCTTTGAACAGCCTGTCAACTCACAACAGAGGCTTTTAATTGCACATAACGGCTAGTACAGGCTAATATGGCTTAGTCATCAAATTTGACAAGAGCCAGGACAGCTAAATAAACAATGACTGAGACAAAAATCACTATGGTTATTCTCCAAAAAGTGAAAAAGACACTGTAAGACTTTTTCTGACCCTGGACCTTCCATTACTGTGGAATCAATTACTGACCAATACTCAACACTGGCAATGCATTATGAGAACTAAACAATAGTCAACAGATTCTGGCTACTGTACTTTTGGACTTTAACTACATAATATATATGCAGGTGCATCTGAAACATTAGAATATCATTGAAAAGTTAATTAATATTTATGGCATGGAGATGATCAGCCTGTGGTACTGTTGAGGTGGTATGGAAGCCCAGGTTGCTTTGATAGCTCGTCTGCATTCTTGGGTCTGATGTCTCTCATCTTCCTCATGACAATAGCTCATAGACTCTCTGTGGGGTTTAGGTCAGGTGAGTTTACTGCCCAGCACTGTGATACTGTGGTTATTAATTCAGGTATTGGTACTGTTGGCAGTGTGGTCAGGTGCCAAGTCCTGCTGGAAAATGAATTCCGCATCTCCATAAAGCTTGTCAGCAAATGGAAGCATGATGTGCAATAAAATGTTCTGGTAGATGGCTTGCTGACTTTGGACTTGATATAACACAGTGGACCAGCACAAGCAGGATGCTTCATCATGTTCCCATTATGTATTATATGGAGCTGGAGAACCTAGGACCCTGGAAACATACAATCTATTGACAAAATATTGTGACACTTCTGAAATTAATGGTATTAAAAATATTATTTTTCTGCTTTTATTGGAGTAACTATCTCTGCTGTCCGGGGAAGACTGTCTAGTAGATTTTGGAGCATAGCTGTAGAGGATGCTGTTGGCACCACTATCGCCTCATCCTCCCCTCCCCAACCTACCTCAAAAGTATTGGAGCACCAACACTCACAGTCATCACTAGAAAAGCTGTGTGCATTTGTACATCTGTGTCTCCAATGGGTCCATTCATTAGAAGGGGTGTCCACAAACATTTGGACATATAGTGTAAAGTTAAATAAAGTAAATCAAAGGAAAAAAATATGGAACTTTGAATAATAGATTCATAACCATGTATATTAACTTGTTTACTATATTTAAGTTCAAATTTTTGAACTTTTGGGATTGCTTGCTGATGATGATTACAGATGATGTGGTGCCACCTACTGGTAAAGGAAAGAAATACACAGTACCAGTAAAATCCAGTATAGTATTATCAAAGCAGATACAGGTCACATCATTAATATGTTCTAAAGAGTCTGATGACAACCAAAACAAATGATAACTGAAGCAGTATTTCCCATAAGAAATAATGTAAATCTAATTAATCTGTTCCAGACACTACAAAATATTAACAAAAGTACATTTTATATAGAATAACTATAGTTTTACATACAGAACACAATGAGAAATAAATACAAAGACTAATGAAATGGATAAATGAACATTTAATATCACACTTACAGGTTTACGCTCTGTTTTAGAGTGTGCTGGTCTGGTCCAGCCGCCAGCCTTTGTTATGTACACCTGTTCTGTGCTGCCATTTGTTTTTGTACCCATTGTCAGGTGGTAGTGCTGTGCGCCGTCACTGTAGTGTGACATGTTTTAGTTTGTTTTGAGCATTATCAACAAGAAACAAAGCCAGAGAAACAATCGTAAACAAAGCCAGAATGAACAATTAATGCATGGGTGAGTGATGACCTTTCTTGTTTTCACGAAATTAGCAGCAGGTCAAGTAGGCAGGCTGACAAAACCCGGGCGGATGAACAATAACTGGGACAAAATTTCCCTGAAAAAGTTAACTAAACTGTATGATAACCAGGGCAAACGATAACAGAGTTTTCACTGTACTGGTATCCAATAATGGCTGTGAACAATGGTTAATTATGAAGATTGTTGACTTCTATACTGATCCTGGATCATCTTCAATACTGATTAAGTACCTGTGTGTGAAATGAAGATAAAATATAAAGTAATTACTAAATAAAGTAATTATTAAGACCACAAAACAGTAATTCAGTGAGGTCCTAAGACTGAAGATCACCAATTTTTAATAGACAAACTAATACATATATGAAATCATGTGTATGTATAAGAATATTTCATGCTCATTCATTATTTATAATCTTTTCACACACTCCTAAAGAGTGGCTAATTAAAATTAATTTTCACATGCTCACCTAGTCATTAATGAATGATTCAAATGGCCTATGAATAATAAGTGTAATGTACCTTTATTCACAGTGTAGTCTATGCTGTAATGTGTTATTACCTGTTCACCAGAAGAGGGCAGCAGTGTTAAATGAAACCGTCATGCTATGATGTATCTGTGAGTGATGAATGAATGTCAGACTATTTAACTTTTCATTCTTATAAAAAAATAACATAACATAGTTTCATAGTGGGATTACTATGGAACGTCCCAATTTAAAAAATTGGACAGTATTGCATAAAATACTATACTATTATACACTTACTTTGACATGCCATTGTACTATGGTAGTCTGCACAAACACAGTTCTACCATGAAAGTTTTAAACAGTAATCACATTTATATTTAAGACATACACCAGAGACTCGTATGCAGAAAGCTTTACAATTTCAGTTAAGTTATTTGTAGGGAAATGTAAAATTAGTCTAGCCCAAGAACTCTTATTGTTATAGTGTGGTGTGCATAACAATGGGAGTCTAGCCCAAGGACTCTTATTGTTATAGTGTGGTGTGCATAGCAATGGGAGTCTAGCCCAAGAACTCTTATTGTTATAGTGTGGTGTGCATAGCAATGGGAGTCTAGCCCAATGACTCTTATTGTTATAGTGTAGTTTGCATTACATTGGGAGTCTAGCCCAATGACTTTTATCGCTATAGTGTAGTTTGCATTACATTGAGAGTCTAGCCCAATGACTCTTACTGTTATAGTGTGGTGTGCATAACAATGGGAGTCTAGCCCAATGACTCTTATTGTTATAGTGTAGTTTGCATTACATTGAGAGTCTAGCCCAATGACTCTTATTGCTATAGTGTAGTTTGCATAACAATGGGAGTCTAGCCCAATGACTCTTATTGTTATAGTGTAGTTTGCATTACATTGGGAGTCTAGCCCAATGATTGTTATTGCTATAGTGTAGTTTGCATTACATTGGGAGTCTAGTCCAATAACTCTTATTGCTACAGTGTAGTTTGCATTACATTGGGAGTCTAGCCAATGACTCATATTGCTATAATGTGATATATTTGCCACTACTACTACTACTAGACACTACTACACCCTCAGCACTATTATGTGTTTTTGTAGATGGACGTTTCTCTGCCTAAGACTGATCACATACACTTTATCACTGTACTGTGTCACACTGTATCACTGTGGTTTCACTTGGTTTTATTCACTATAATGTTATGATGATTACCTATAACACATTTATGGGATTATTTGCATCCTATATTTATACAATTTGGGATGCAGCATTTAAATGGTCAATACAGGGCATATTACAAGGAACAGGTGATAACCTTGGCCATATTAGCCTAGTAGAAACAGTGTGAAGCAAAGGACTCAAAGGCTAATTGGCTGTATTTGGTCTAATTGAAAACTTGAGTCTGAGTGTGATTGTATGTGTATGTGTGTCCCAGCCCATTTTTCTGACCATCCTAGTATAATACTGTCCTCTAACACTGTTCCCTTGTTCATAGCAATTGAGCTAGGCATAATGACATCATCTATTATCATCCTAAGTGAATTAGCTGTTGAATGCATTCCAACCTCCACATTTGGCGGGAGAACTTGTTGGAAAAAATAAATAAATAAAAGAACCGGAGTGATGAAAGGGAGAAACAGCTGAAAGCTGCATTGGCCATGAGCTTCAGTCAGTGGCTCTGGCCCAACCGAACCAGCACGAAAAGTGCCGGATTGTTCTCTGCGGTGAAAAAAATGCTAGAGTACTGTAGGGGGTTCTGACCAGTGGTCAAACAGCCGGATGGAGCAGAGAGAAAGCTGGACACAGGCTCTTTCACTCAGCCCACAATAACTGCCTTTCACGCCTGCCATTTCGCACGCATGGATAATACAGAGCAGCTGATAGAGGAAGGAGTCAAAGGTCACTCCGATTAGGCCTATCCCGCCTGTATGGACAGGGCTCTGTTATGAAGATGAGTGGGTGGTTGAGCTGTCCAGATGTGCAGATAGATAGACAGGGAGAGAAAGACTCTGTTTGCATGTTTAGAGCAAAGAAACACTTAGAACCTTTTGCAAAGAGAGGCATCAGATGTATTGCTCTAAATTAGGTTTAGCTAAGTGCAAGGATGCTGCTTTTTCCCTTTTACATTAGGGTTAAGATTATGACCTGCAGGGAAAATCACAGCAAATTCTACCCCAAGAGTGAAAAAATGATGCACAGCACTTTGCATTTGAGTAAAGATTATAGATAACTTGTAACTAGAGCCATTTCCTCAGGTCTTTGTCCCATTTTGATGGATGTGTCTTTCAAATTATGACACTTTCACTATAACTCAAGTATATTTTTGGCGTCTATTTCTGTCTCACTTCCATTTCCAATGGACTGCTGTTAATTTTTTGTATTTTGGACCCCCCCCCCAGGTAAGAATAGATCCTAATGGACTTCAAAGACTATGATAGATGCTGGGTATTCTACTGCAGTTCAGTAAGCACAGAATATTACGCACTAAAGACTGAAAGAATTGTGATGTTTTCTGACCCTTGCCAGCATTTTGAAGATGATACAGATGAAGATGATAGCGGTTATGGCCTACAGTACATGCTACTCCCAGTGCTGGAGATCTGGAAGCCCCAGCTGACCCCAGGTCACTGGACCTTTAACCACTGTAGCCACAGCATCCCTGAACACAACCATAAGTGTTTTACTCCAGACATCAAGGTCCTTGTGGTTGCTCATTGTGGACGTTTTGTCTCCACTCAGATGATGCATGTCTCAGCCTGCTTCACAAATATATGAACATATAAATGAAGTCTTACTGGAGATCAAATAAAACCACATTTATTACATGTTTGACTGCCAGCAGCACCAGACATGCTAACTTACAGTTCTGCATATCCCCCTGCATGTGTTACACAACTGTGATTACCTTTAGGGTATAAGGTAGTACAGTACAATAGAGGATCACGAGTTTGAATCCTGGTTATACTGCTTGCCATCGGCAGCCAGGGAGTGAGTGAGCAAAAATTGGCCGCGTTCTCTCCGGGCGGGTAAGATGGCACTCTGTCTCCAGCACTACTAAGTAATGTCAGCTGGCTCAGGCATCTGCCAGGTGATCCATCAGAGCTGGGAATCCTGTGCTTTCCTCTGAGCGCGTTCACTGCCCAGCGGTCATGTATCGGCAGAGTCAGGGACATTACAAGTGATAGAAAAATGAACGTGAGTGGACTTTTTCACGATACTGTGATTTTTTTTATGTGGCCCTGTATTAGCTGTTTTAGTCTAATAGCTTCAGGGGAAAAATAAAGAAGCCAGTTTTATGTTTTTGTTTTATTAAATGGCTCAGAAGAATGCATGCTGTGTTGTCTGGCTGTTGGCATTTGTGCTGACAGCTGAGACTTACTGGTCTTTAAACTCATTCATACACACCTCACTGCAGCTACTGTGACAGACAGACATGGGGGAGGATGGGAAGAGTGAGGATGGGAAAAGGAAGAGAGAATTGGGATCCAAGTTAATGGACCACTGCAGGTAAAATGCTTTTTCACACAAGATCAGCTTGCATGACCGGCAGGTGTGTGAGAGAAAAGAGAAGATGAAGGGAAGGTGGAAGAGAAAAGTGGTGAATACATCAATGGGGCATGAAGTAAAAAATATTATTACATGTAATAATATTATGACATGGTTCAACTTGCACCAGCTGTCAGTTCCCCCCTTCAGTTTCTTGTCCACTAGTCTGATGAATATGAACAGATATGCTTCTGCTCAAGTCCGTGAATCTGACCCATACAGCCAAAGGACTTGTGTATTTCTTCACCACAGAGCCAAAGTGCTGCCTGAACCACAGCCAGAGTTATTCTTAGAGACAGATCTGCCTAAATTTAATCAGGGCTTGTGTCAGTTTGCCCTGCTGTCTTGCTTTGCACCTCTACATTCATTTATGCAGTATGCAAAAACATTTTGGTGCAAATTAAGGCCATTTAATGAATTATTTTTCTTAAATTTCAATGATATCAAGAAGTACAAGTGTTCATATTTTAAATGTCAACAAATTACAGATCTTAGAACTTTGCTATAGTAAGGCATTACCTCATTAGCAATAATATTAAGTTATTCTTCTTTTATTCTACATTATATACTTCCTCTGAGTTTTAGACAAGATCTAATATGATTGTTATTGTCAGGCAGGGTGCTTAATGGATAGTTAGCAGACACCTTCAGATATAATAAAGTTGACTTATGTAAATAAAGGTTAATCCAAACACAATAGTCAAATAACGTTCCAAGGTCAATCGCCAACAAAACATAAACATGAGATGAAAGGGTTAAGCATAAGAATAGTCAAAGTACCTGTAATAGTCAATACACTGCAAAGGAACAGAATAACACAGTGGTCATGACCACCCATGTCCTGACAACTCAAAGGTTAAATTAATAAACATGGCTGAGGCTAAATACAAAGGAACCGGACAACACATAGAATGCACAGGCCCCGGCGTTTCTAAGATTATACGTAAGATAACTCAAACTAGGATGCCATGGAAGGCTAAAGCAAACAGGCTAAGCTAAACAACTGAACAGAATAAGCTTAAGCCAGAGTCAGAATGAGAAGAAAAGGTCAAAAACATGAAAACATTTGAGAAAAGGAAATGCTTGATATGAATCAGCAATAAACAATACTTAGCAATGAGTGAATGAGGGAGAGCTGGCTTTATAGGAGGGAATAATCACAGGGAATCGGGTACACTTGGGACAGAGGTCACATGATAGAGGGGTTCAGAGAAGATTATGTGTAATGGAGTTTATTGAGCATCGGGGAACTACAGATAAAAGAACAGGAAGCAAGTGCTGATGGGAAATGGAGTCCAGGCAGAGAGAAAAAGGGAGAAAGAAAACAAAGCAGGCCATGTGAGTGTGATAGTGATTGTAACGAGTGTGGGGGTTGCAGTTGAAACAGGAGGAGTAAGAGGTGGAATCCCAGTAAACAAATTTATTATATATATTTAACAATGCACATGTCTATGAACGAAACAAACACTATGAAGACTAAAGTTAATGCTGGACTAACATAACATTCACTACATACACAAACATACAGGAACAGTTAATGACTGACAAAGGACTCCGCAACTGAGAAGCTTAAATAACAAACGTAATCAAAGGGGAATGAACAAGCAGGGCTGTGAGGAGTCTCCACCCTCCTAAAGTCAGGCATGTTACAAATGATAGGGAGAGTCAATGAATAGGT
>BRDA01043295.1:0-18542 GCA_036984385.1 Crenuchus spilurus
AATAAATAAATAAAAACAGTATCAATGCTACAACATGATAAACTTGTTACATGATTTCTGCCACAAGGCAAAACGTCAGGCAAAAACTTTTTTGCTACACTGGTCAATATTGAGATTTTGGGCCATTTTGCTTCCCATAACATAACATTCAGACTAGAGGTAAGAAAACATACAAAACACACATTTAGAGGTTTATTTTTTGCATTTTATTAGTTTGTAGATTTGTAGTCTGTAGATTTTGGCTAAAAAATGTTTACAGTGTGCACCTCTGTAATTGTTCTATGCACCAGCTCTCTCTCTCACCTGCACAAGTTATCTGACCCAAATATGTTCATTTCCTTTATATCACCAATTAATCCTGAAAATAAAAGGATTAATTTAAACCTAACTATGAAATCTGTTTGGCTGGTGTTGATTCCTGGCAACATGATTTGTTTAGATGCAAGCGGCTTGCTCTGACACTACCCAATTGTGTGTTCACTGTGAGGTTTATAATCTCAAAATGAGTGTGTAAAATCTTCTCAAATGACAGCAATTGTCGCTTGTGAGAACATGTAAAAAACAAGTAATGAAAGATAATGAAATACCTTCACAAAGTGATACAAAACACTCTAGTGTCCATTCTACTGGTGGCTGTGTGTGTTTCTCTTAAGTTAAAGTCATATTTGCCATGTTACTTAATACATGGTATAACATTCTTTATGGTTATGTTTTTATTGTTTATTGTTTTATTGTATTTTTTTATAATGTTTCATATTCAGGGTTCTTGCAGGTTTCAGTGAGTTAAATTTAAGACCTTACTAAGACCTTTTAAGACCATTCTCAATGAAATTTAAGACCAACATGACAAATTGCCAAAAACATTCTAATTCTATATAGAGAGGTGAAACAAGCCATCCACAAACTGCAAAAACAGAAAAAATCCATCTGAAAATTGCTATAATATTACGAGTGGCAAAATCTGTATTTTGGTACATCCTGAGATAGAAAGAAAGCACCGGTGAACTCATCAATGCAAAAAGACTTGAACGCCCACAAAAGACAACAGTGGTGGATGATCACAACAATTTCTGGCGAGACGAATAAAACTAGCTTTGATACAGATTACATGCATAAGATCTGAGCTCGGGCTCAACATGTCGGGTGTCACAACAATGAAAATGTGAATAAAGTACGTGCTTTAAACACCAGCAGCTTCACAAACACTGTGTGTCCGGCGCCTTTTGCTTTGCACTTTATACCAAACAAGAAGGAAAGGAACCTAGCATGGCTTGCAGCATCACAACTTAAATATCCTCCATACAGACATAGATATACACACACACACACACACACACACACACACACACTTGTTGAAAAGTTTTACACCTAAAATAGTGAGTTATTTACAACTTTTTCAGTTACTCAGTGAGGCGTTATATTGTTCTTATGAGTGGATGTAAGTATATAGAGTGGATATAAAAAGTCTACACACCCCTGTTTTTGTGATGTAAAAATATGACAGCAAGACAAATATTTTCACAACTTTTTCCACCTTTAATGTGACCTATAACCTGTACAATGCAATTGAAAAACAAACAAACCTTTAAAGCAGAAAAATATAAAATAAAAAAACCTTACAATAACCTGGTTGCTTAAATATTTTACGAGGGCATTTCCTGTGAACAGCCCTCTTCAGATCAACCCACAGATGTTCGATGGGATTCAGGTCTGGACTCTGGCTGGGCCATTTCAAAGCCTTAATCTTATTCCGGTGAAGCCATTCTTTTGTTGATTTACATGTGTGCTTTGGGTCATTGTTGTGCTGAAAGATGAAGTTCCTCTTCATCTTCAGCTTTCTAACAGAAGGCTGAAGATTTTGTCCCAACACTGACTGGTATTTGGAACTGTTTATAATTCCGTCCACCCTGACTAAGGCCCCAGTTCCAGCTGAAGCAAAAGGGCCCCAAAGCATGATGCTGCCACCACCATGCTTCACTGTAGGTATGGTGTTCTTATAGTGATGAGCAGTGTTGTTTTTGCGCCAAATATACCTTTTTTAATGTGAATTATGTCCAAAAAGTTCAACCTTGGTTTCATCAGACCATAACACATTGTCCCACATGCGTTTGGGAGATTTCAGATGTCTTTTTGCAAAGTTAAGCCGGGCTTAGATGTTTTTCTTTGAAAGATAAGGCTTCCTTCTTGCCACCCTACCCCAGAGCACAGACATATGAAGAAGGGAGATTGTTGTCACATGTACTGCACAGCCAGTACTTGCCAGAAATTCTTGCAGCTTCTTCAGTGTTGCTGTCGGCCTCTTGGTAGCCTCCCTGACCAGTTTTCTTCTTGCCTCATCATCAATTTTGTCACTAGTCACTAGTTGGGAAGAAAAGTCGCTAAAACTAGCTAAATATTGCGACAAAACTGCTAAATTGCTAATTCACTTGGCAACCAGTGTTGCCAGACCTCGCGATAGAAACAAACAACCAGAGGGGTATTTCACAAAGCAGGATTTCCAAGTTATCCAGATAGTTTAAGTCATACTTTGAGGACTGACCAATAGGGACGTCCTGCTGCTCTTCTCTCATTGGACAGGTTCGACTTCGGGCTTGCGTTACCTGGCTAAACTGAGAAAGCCTGCTTTGTGGAATACCCAACAGCTTTATGAAAACAAGCCCAAAATAAGCCCAGCTGGCAACCCACCAAATTCTGTTAAACAAAGGCCGCTTGAAAACAGTATAAAACTAAACATTTATTATGACATTATACCTAAACAACACCAAAATTACGCTAAAAACTTTTAATATAAACATTTTGAATAAATTATTTAATAAATTTAGTCTTTAACTTAAAATCTTTTAAGCTTTGATCAAAATAAAAGTGCATTTTGTTTGGTGTATTTTGATCTCATTGTCTGTCAAGGTGGATCCAATGAGTTCTCCAAGATGGTCTACAGCACTGATTGATGTGTGGTGAGCTGGGAGATAAGTGTTTCACTCAAAGAAAGCCAAGCCCAAATAAGAAATTTCACGTTTAAAAACAAGCCCAAAAAACCGCAACCCGCAACTCATGAGATTTGCAAGCGACTTTAGAAAAAACAAGCCCAACGTTGCATATAATAAGCGGACTTGGCAACACTGTTGGCAACAGATGTGTTATCATGAGGTTATCATGGGCTTTGTAGATCCCACAATGGTAGTCCCACCGAGAAACACAGAACAGAACTACATTTACACTGATGCATTAAGTAGACGTTAGCAGCAGTTAGCAAAACTAATGTCCAATTAGACTATGCTTTTTTGGAATTAAAAGTAAAAATGTAAGACTTTAATAAATTGAATTTAAGACCTTGGATGGATATCTGGCCGTTTTTAAGACTTTTTGAGGCCTTAAATTTAAAGTTTTGAATTTTAGACTTTTTAAGACTTTTTAAGACCCCACGGGAACCCTGTATATTGTCTGTAAATATTGGTTTCCAACCAAGTACAACATTTTATAATACATACAGTGAGGAAAATAAGTATTTGAACACCCTGCGCATTTGCAAGTTCTCCCACTTAGAAATAGAGAGGTCTAAAATTTTCATCTTAGGTGCATGTCCATTGTGAGACATAATCTAAAAGAAAAAATCCAGAAATCACAATGTATGATTTTTTAATAATTTATTTGTGTGTTACTGCTGCAAATAAGTATTTGAACACCGGCCAATCAGCAAACATTCTGGCCCTCAAAGACCTGTTAGTCCGCCTCTAAAAAGTCCACCTCCACTCCACTTATTATTCTAAATTAGAAGCACCTGTTTGATGTCGTTAGCTGCATAAAGACACCTGCCCACCCCACACAATCAGTAAGACTCCCACCTACTAACATAGCTAAGACCAAAGAGCTGTCCAAAGACAGATGAGACAATATTGTAAACCTTCTCAAGGCTGAAAAGGGATACGGGGCAATTGCCAAGCAGCTTGGTGAAAAAAAAAAATCAACTGTTGGAGCAATTATTAGAAAATGGAAGAAGCTAAACATGACTGTCAATCTCCCTCTGACTGGAGCTCCATGCAAGATCTCACCTCGTGGTGTATCAATGATCCTAAGAAAGGTGAGGAATCAGCCCAGAACTACACGGGAGGAGCTGGTCAATGACCTCAAGAGAGCTGGCACCACTGTTTCGAAGGTTACTGTGGTTAATACACTAAGACATCATGGTTAAAGTTATGCATGGCAAGGAAGGTTCCCCTGCTTAAATCAGCACACGTCCAGGCCCGTCTTGTTTGCCAATGACCATTTGGATGATCCAGAGGAGTCATGGGAGAAAGTGCTGTGGTCAGATGAGACCAAAATAGAACTTTTTGGTCTTAATTCCACTCGCCGTGTTTGGAGGACGAAGAATGATGAGTACCATCCCTAAAACACCATCCCTACTGTACCAAATATTAACATTGATTTTCACAGGTGTTCAAATACTTATTTGCAGCAGTAACACACAAATAATTTAAAAAATCATACATTGTGATTTCTGGATTTTTTCTTTTAGATTATGTTTCTCACAGTGGATATGCACCCAAGATGAAAATTTCAGACCCCTCCATGATTTCTAAGTGGGAGAACTTGCAAATTTGCAGGGTGTTCAATACTTATTTTCCTCACTACATCTTTTAAAGACATTTTCGTAAAATAATTTCTGTAATAATTTCAGTAGCACTTACATACACATTTTCCAGTTTTATCTGTATTTATCTATTTTTCAAATTCAAGCCTGATTTATGTAAATCCATTTGCCTAAAAACATATCAAAAGGATGTTTTATGGCTGTAGACAAAATGTTTATTTTCAAGTGATAAAAACAGATGTACAGTATCACAATTCATTTTTCCAAAATTATTTAATTGGAGTCGTCACCTTATTTCCTATTTTGATCAAATGTTTTAAGTAAATTGATGATGGAGAATACAGAGTGATCAGCTCTGGCACTTTGTAGGTTAAGCTGATGTTTTTAAGTCCGAAAAGAAAAAAACATTTGTACTGATATTGGCACATCATCTACTGTTGAGAAAAAGAGAAAGCCCTTCGGGAAAAGATAGGTCCTCATCAGTCCACTCCACTCCAAGCTTGCTCTGTCTACTGCCAAATATTGTGTTGCTGCTACTCAATAAACTAAAAAAAACATAACTGAAAGATCAGTTAAAAAGCAGTAGTTACGATTCCACAGGGAGTTTTATAAAACTAAACAATGAATGAATTGAGATACAAATGTGAACAGTTCATGATGGTATTTTGAGGGAGTATGCAAAATGTAACCTTCAAGTACTATATCAAACTGAGAAACATTCAAAACCCTAAACACCCCATTTATATTCTCTTTTATATCTCAAAGCTTGATCAAGTGTTGGCTAAAAGATAATGCAGAGGAAAATGTCCTCAATGAATAAATTTAAACAAAGGTGGCAAAACACTTCCCCATGTCTTTGCCTTAGACTTTTTAACTACAAATATCCATGGCAACAATGATTAGATATCAGTGAGTTATGCTTATTAGCACTAGTCAGCCATTTGGCTTGATGTGGGAATTTTCCTGTCCTTTGTGTTTGTGCGTGACGGAACAAATGCATTAGTGCACCGGACTATTTTTAGCATGTGTGGCGTCATGGCATTGACGAGATGAGAGAGACAACAGGAATGCTAAATATCCTTGGTCCTTCAGGTACAGCCTGCCACAAGCAGAGGAATTAAAGCCTAATTACTAAAACAGACACTGAAGTTCATTTTGGAACAACTTTTCATGAGGTTATTATAAAATAGCACACACTGACAAACCCATAACACCAAAGCATGATCAATTTTCTGAAACCTAAAACCTGCTCTGTGAAGGTTGGCTGGATCTGTAATCCAGATTCACCAAACCACAAGCAAGGCAGTTGAGTTAAAACTTTTAGCACAGAAGTCATTAATATTTCCATGAGTGCCCATTAATAATATTAAGGATATTTTAAACTGTCCTCCCTTTCCACAGTGGATGTACTAGAGAAATAGGATTTCACTGTTCAAAGTAGAGGCACCAAAAATTAGACAGAAACTATACCAAAACAATTGGAGTAATGCATTTTTCACCAATTATCAGCACCTGAACTGTTTCCATGCCAATTAAAGTATTTTTTAAATCTATGTACATATCAGATACAAACAAAATTAAAAGCAGATTTAAATAATGCCAAAAAAGGTCCTATACTAGTGCTAATTCTAATGTCAGTATGGTCAAGATGCACAGGCTCTGTTCATCTACCGGAGTCTGAAATTGCAGAATTTTAAATGACATGATTAACATGCATGTCTCAAAGCATAAAGTGGAGTTCAGTTAGCCAGAATCAAATGGGTTTAGTCATTTACCATCAGAAATCTTTTGGCAAATGTACCATTACCCATCTAGCTGACACACACCCACACCCACAACATAAATAAATAAATAAGCCTCTTCACAAACATACATTTCAACAAAATCTCAAAAACAGTCAGTCTCAAATTCAGTCAGTGAGAGAAAATGTCTTACCGTGGCTGGCCTGGTAGGTGGTCCAGCAAAATAAATAAAAGTACTCAAGATGTATTCCATCGCACCCTGCAAGCCTATACAACCCCTAGCCAGCGCCACCTTATCATTGACCTTTTCTTCTTCACACAAAACCTAGAATTTGTATACTCTGTAAACAGTTGGACTGAATGAGATTTCTTTTACATAATATGAAATTTCGAGGGTAAACAGTTAATTTCAGGGTAATTTCAGTTTTCAGTTGTTTTCTCATTTAAGTCACTGAGCTGTAAGAGTAAAAGAATTTTCAATTAAATGTTTTACTGTTAAGTAACTTTCTAATCAAATTTACTACAATAGAGGTGATGGGAAGCAAAGTAATGAAATCTGAAAAATAGGACTAACATTTAAAAAAAAAAAATTCTGGCAATGTATTCATATCCATTTCATTTAGAATCAGAATCTTTATCAAAAAACAAGTAAAACAGTTAATTTCTTTTGCTGCAGATGTAAACAAAATTAATTACTTTCTGTGAAGTAACTCTTAGAAGCATCAGACATCTTGCATCAGGTATGCACAATAATAAGCTTACTGTAAACAACTTGTGGGAAACACCAAAACTGATTGTAAAAGCAATGACAAGGTCCCACTTTACAATTCTGTCATAAAACAGTCTGTCCCTGGTGCAGCAGAATTTGTGGATTTGATTAAAGTTTCCACATGACTAGAAAAAAAAAAAAAAAAGTTACATGGAGTACACGTATGTGAAAAATGTCAAATTGGGATGACGCCAAAACTTTTAAGTAGCAGTGTAAATCATACAGTTTTCATACCATTATCCGTATAAAAAAATAAAATAAAAAATAAAAAAAAACAGCTACGTTGTACAAGCAGCTACATTGAAAAATGCCTCACGTTTTCATCTTTTGTTGGAATTTATAAGTATTGGAGCCGATTATGCCTTTGAGAAATTAACAAGCCATAATGATGCAACGTCATACCAGTATTCACTTAAATGCAGCATACCTCTCACCAAACATGGTCTGATATCTATTGGGTTAAGTCAGCCAACACTGTCAGAACTTTACCTGCACATCCACAAATGGTTCGGTAATGATCCAACAAGGAAAAAGGTTTTGCTGTTCCTTAAGTCAAGCAAAAGTAGTAGACCAATCGCAAGCCTTTCAGCATGTAGAGTTGAATTAGTTTTTCCCTGTAATAGCAGGTGGATCTTGGCAGTGAATGGTACTAGACTCCCTCATTCTAAAAGTCTGGCATGAGACTGCTGCTCATGCTACATTACTGGACAATTGAACAAAAAGAAAAGCAATTGTGCTTAAAAAATGAACAGAAAATTATAAATTAACTTGGCTTCTTGCTTCATGTCATTCATGGTTTCTAGTTAAAGGACACACACAGTGTGTGTGTGAGTACACCCCTCACATTGCTGCAGATATTTAAGTATTTCTTTACATGGCACAACACTGACAAAATGACACTTTGACACAATGAAAAGTAGTCTGTGTGCAGCTTATATAACAGTGTAAATTTATTCTTCCCTCAAAATAACTCAATATACAGCCATTAATGTCTAAACCACCAGCAGCAAAAGTGAGTACACTCCTTAGTGAAAGTTCCTGAAGTGTCAATATTTTGTGTGGCCACCATTAATTTCCAGCACTGCCTTAACTCTCCTGGGCATGGAGTTTACCAGAGCTTCACAGGTTGCCACTGGAATGCTTTTCCACTCCTCCATGATGACATCACAGAGCTGGCGAATATTCAAGACCTTGCGCTCCTCCACCTTCCACTTGAGGATGCCCCAAAGATGTTCTATTGGGTTTAGGTCTGCTGACATGCTTGGCAAGTCCATCACCTTTACCCTCAGCCTCTTCAATAAAGCAGTGGTCATCTTAGAGGTGTGTTTGGGGTCATTATCATGCTGGAACACGGCCCTGCGACCCAGTTTCCAGAGGGAGGGGATCATGCTCTGCTTCATTATTTCACAGTACATATTGGAGTTCATGTGTCCCTCAATGAAATGTAACTGTCCAACACCTGTTGCACTCATGCAGCCCCAGACGATGGCATTCCCACCACCATGCTTGACTGTAGGCATGATGCACTTATCTTTGTACTCCTGACCTGATTGCCACCACACATGCTTGAGAACATCTGAACCAATCACATTAATCTTGGTCTCATCAGACCATAGGACATGGTTCCAGTAATCCATGTCCTTTGTTGATATGTCTTCAGCGAACTGTTTGTGGGCTTTCTTGTGTAGACACTTCAGAAAAGGCTTCCTTCTGGGGTGACAGCCATGCAGCCCAATTTGATGTAGTGTGCGGCTTATAATCTGAGAACGGACAGGCTGAACCCCCACCCTGTGTCCATCTTTCACAGACAGCATTTGGATGTGACGATGAGCACGTGCACTCGGCTTGTTTGGACGACTAATGCGAGGTCTGTGGAGTGGACCCTGCTCTTTTAAAATGCTGGATGATCTTGACCACTGTGCTGCAGCTCAGTTTCAGGGTGTTGGCAATCTTCTTGTAGCCTTGGCCATCTTCATGTAGCACAACAATTCATCTTTTAAGATCCTCAGAGAGTTCTTTGCGATGAGGTGCCATGTTGGAACTTTCAGTGACCAGAATGAGAGTGTGAGAGCTGTACTACAAAATTGAACACACCTGCTCCCTATGCACACCTGAGACCTAGTAACACTAACAAGTCACATGACATTTTGGAAGGAAAATGACAAGCAGTGCTTAATTTGGACATTAGGGGTGTAGTCTCTCTGGGGTGTTCTCACTTTTGTTGCCAGTGGTTTAGACATTAATGTATATCTAGTTATTTTGAGGGAAGAATACATTTACACTGTTATATAAGCTGCACAGACTACTTTTCATTTTGTCAAAGTGTCATTTAGTCAGTGTTGTCCCATGAAAAGATAAACTTACATATCTGCAGAAATGTAAGGTGTGTACTTTTGTGATCCACTGTATATTTTTTTTAACTGTACAGTACAGTTATCAAATTAAGAATTTGAATTACACCGTCTCACAAGTTTGATCTAAATGATTACAATGACTTAACATTCAATTATCAGTTCTGAAGATATCAGAAAGTTAGAGGTCATACAACACACAAGCTAAACTTGTGTGCTTCCCAGGACTGAATTCCTAAAACAAAGAACCCCATTCTATTCATGGGAATGGTAACATGAGCAGTGAAAAAGGAGAGATAGTTGAGGAGGAGGGAAAATGAAGGGCCCTAAAAGATATTCACTTACTACACTGAACTGGGCTTTTGTGGCCTAGTCAGAGAAAAGAAGTCTGGTAAACTGATAAGAATGCCTCAGTGATCCCCCAGCTACTGGTGTATTACCAAACTATATTTATAGCAAAAGTGAGAGAAATGGAGAGTAATGATAAAATGATAAAACATACACTAAACAAAAATCTAAATGCTATATTTTTGTTATGGTTCCCTTTTTTTCATGACCTGCATTCAAACATCTAAGAATTTTTCTATGTACACAAAAGGCCTCTTTTCTCTCAAATACTGTTCAAAGAATCAGAATCAGGCTTTATTGGCCACGTATGCTCACACATACAAGGAATTTGCTTTTGGTTACAGGCTCGTAGTGCACAGAGGTTAACAAGGCGCGCGCACACACACACGCGCACACACACACTCAGTGGTCATATATAAACTATACACAGTGCATATATATTAAGTGCTGGTTGCAGCATTTATGTGCAAAGTGGCAATGCAGGTAGTGTGTAGTTGTTTAGTTTTAAAGTGCAGAGAGGTAGGGACCAGAGGCTGTAGTGTTTTGTGTAATTAATGTCAACTGTTCAGGAGAGTGATGGCATGTGGGAAGAAGCTTTTCTGTAGCCTGGTTGTCCTGACCCTCATTTGGCTCAAACACTGTCCTGAGGTAAGGTGCTAAAACAGGTGGTGTCCTGGGTGTGAGGGGTCAGAGATGATTTTCACTGCACGGTTCCTGGTTCTGAAGCTGTGCAGGTCCAGCAGTGTGGGCAGCTTAACACTGATAGTCATTTCAGCAGACCTGATGATGCGCTGCAGTCTGTGAATGTCCTGTTTGGTGGCTGAGCTGCCCCACACTGTGATGGATATGGTGATGACAGATTCTATGATTGCTGTGTAAAACTGCACCATCAGCTCCTGGGGCAGGTTGAACTTCCTCAGCTGATACAGGAAGTACATTCTCTGCTGGGCTTGCTTGGTGATGGCACTGATGTTGCTGTCCCACTTCAAGTCTCTGGTGTTTATGGTGCCCAGGAACTTGCAGGACTCCACAGTCGTCACAGTTCTGTCGGAGATGCTGAGTACTGGCAGCGTTGAGGGGTGTCTCCTGAAATCCACCATCATCTCCACTGTTTTGGCTGTGTTCAGCTCCAGGTTATTTTGGCTGCTCCAGTGGACCTCCTGTTCAACCTCCTGTCTGTAAGCAGACTCATCACCATCATGTATGAGGGCGATGATGGTGGTGTCATCCGCAAACTTCAGGATTTTGACAGAGGGGTCTGTGGAGGTGCAGTCGTTGGTGTACATGGAGAAAAGCAGTGGGGAGAGTACACAACCCTGAGGAACACCTGTACTGGTGATCAGGGTTCCAGAGGTGAACTTCCCCAACCTCACCTGCTGCTCCCTGCCAGTGAGAAAGCTGGTGATCCACTGGCAGGTGGGGGCTGGCACGCTGAGCTGGAGAAGTTTGCTGTGTAGTCTTCCTGGGATGGTGGTGTTGAAGGTTGAGCTGAAATCCAAGAACAGGATCCTTGCATATGTTCTTGGGTGGTCAAGATTTTGGAGGGTGAGATGGAGCCCCATGTTTATTGCATCATCCACCAATCTGTTGGCTCTGTAGGCAAATTGCAGTGGATCTAACAGGGGGTTTGTGATGTCCTTCAGTTGAGTAAGAACCAATCTACCGAAGGATTTTATGACTACAGAGGTTAAGGCGATGGGTCTGTAGTCATTCAGTCCTGTGATGGTTGCCTTTTTGGGGATGGGTATTATAGTGGAGCGTTTGAAACAGGAGGGTACAACACAGCTCCAGTGATGTGTTGAAGATCTTTGTGAAGACTGGTGCAAGCTGCTCAGGACAGGCCCTCAGACATGAAGGTGAGACTCCGTCAGGTCCTACTGACTTCTTCACCTTTTGTCTCCTGAACAGTCATTGCACATCTTTCGGTTGAATGGGTGCTTGAGTGTCAGAAGGGTGTGAACTGCTGCTCAATTGTTGTGGGGTGCTGGGCTTTTCAAACCTGCAGTAGAAGCTGTTAAGGTCCTCAACCAGCTGACAAACCCCCGTTGACTGTGGGGGTGGTCTTTTGTAGCTGGTGATGTTCTGCAGGCACTTCCAGACTGTTGATGGCTCATTGTTGGACATCAGACTGCTCAGCTTGTTTGAGTAGTTATTCTTAGCAGTTCTGATTGCCCTATTCAGTGTGTTCCTTGCCTGGTTATACAGCTCCCGGTCTCCGCTCCTGTATGCTGCCTCTTTGGACCGGCGCAGCTGCTTCAGTTTGGCATTGAACCAGGGCTTGTCGTTGTTATATTTAATGCGAGTCGTGGTGGGAACACACATGTCCTCACAGAAGCTGATGTAGGATGTTACAGTGTCTGTGTATTCATCCAGGCTGCTCGTAGCCTCAGCAAACACACACCAGTCAGTCAGATCCATGCAGGCCTGGAGCTTCTCTTTGGCCTCGTTAGTCCACTTCTTCACAGTACTGACCACAGGCTTGGCACACTTGAGCTTCTGTCTGTAGGTCAGCAGAATGTGGATTAAGCAGTGGTCAGAGAGGCCCACAGCAGCACAGGGGACAGACCGATATGCACCCTTCAATACAGTGTAGCAGTGATCTAATATGTTACTCTCCCTGGTAGGCAGGTAACGTGCTGCCTGTATTTGGGCAGTTCGTTTGAGAGTTTGGCTCTGTTGAAGTCCCCAAGAATGCTGAAAACAGAGTCTGTGTGTTTCTGCTCCGCGCTGATGATCAGCTCTGTGAGAGCGAGCAGAGCCTCGTACGCGCACGCTTGGGGTGGAATGTAGACTCCAACAAGCACAACAGATGAAAATTCCCTCGGGGTGTAAAACGGTTTACAGTTTATTAAAAATGACTCCAGATCAGGACTGCAAGTTCTCATTAGTACTGTGACATCTGTACACCAGCCCTGACTGATGTAAAAACAAATACCTCCACCTTTTTTCTTCCCTGAGAGCGTCGTGTCACGGTCTGCTCTGTGGAGATGAAAGCTGGGAATGTGGAGCGCGCTGTCTGGGACAGAGTCAGTGAGCCAGGTCTCAGTGAAGCACAGCACAGCAGAGAGAGAAAAGTCCTTCATATTGCTGGTTAGCAGTGAAAGTTCGTCCATCTTGTTGCTTATGGAGCGAATGCTCGCCATGTGGATGCTTGGCAGCGGAGTGCATAGTCCGCGTTGATTGAGTTTAACAAGCGCTCCCGCACGCTTCCCACGTCTGCGTGTCCGTCTGTGTCTAAAATCTGTGTTAGTGAGCACTTCTCCTTTATTGAGATAATCTATCTACCTCACAAATGTGGCATAGCAAGATGCTGATTAGACAGCATGATTATTGCACAGGTGTGCCTTGGGCTGGTCACAATAAAAGGCCTCTATAAAATGTGCATCTGGCACAATGGCATATGGCATGTCGGAGAGGTGTTCTCTTCATGGACGAATCCCAGTTTTCATTGTACAGGGACGATGGCAGACTACATGCATGGCATTGTGTGGGTGAATGGCTTGCTGATGTATACAATGTGAATTGAGTGGCCTATTGTGGCAATGGGGTAGAACACCACTACAACATCCCATATGCCATCAAACGTATGCATTTGCCCACTCAAGTTGGTTATGACAACGAACTGTAGTCAGGTAGGGACAGAAGTGTCAAGATGTCTAGTCAAATGTACTTATATAGTGTTTTTTTACAACTGATGTCAAAAAGCAGTTTTTCTGGCCCTCAAAGACCTGTTAGTCTGCCTCTAAAAAGTCCACCTCCACTCCACTTACTCTAAATTAGAAGCACCTGTCTGAGGTCGTTAGCTGCATAAAGACACCTGCCCACCCCACACAATCAGCAAGACTCTCAACTACTAACATGACAAAGACCAAAGAGCTGTCCAAAGACACCAGAGACAAGATTGTAAACCTACACAAGGCTGGAAAGGGCTACGGGGCAATTGCCAAGCAGCTTGGTGAAAAAAGATCAACTGTTGGAGCAATTATTAGAAAATGGAAGAAGCTAAACATGACTGTCAATCTCCCTCTGACTGGGGCTCCATGCAAGATCTCACCTCGTGGTGCATCAATGATCCTGAGAAAGATGAGGAATCCGCCCAGAACTACACGGGAGGAGCTGGTCAATGACCACTGTTTCCAAGGTTACTGTGGCTAATACACTAAGACGTCATGGTTTAAAGTCATGCATGGCATGGAAGGTTCCCCTGCTTAAATCAGCAAACATCCAGGCCCGTCTTAAGTTTGCCCCATGACCATTTGGATGATCCAGAGGAGTCATGGGAGAAAGTGCTGTGGTCAGATGAGACCAAAACAGAACTTTTTGGTCTTAATTCCACTTGCCGTGCTTGGAAGACGAAGAATGATGAGTACCATCACAAAAACACCATCCCTACTGTGAAGCATGAGGATGGAAGCATCATGTTTTGGGGGTGTTTTTCTGCACATGGGACAGGACGACTGCACTGTATTAAGGAGAGGATGACCGGGGCCATGTATTGCGAGATTTTGGGGAACAACCGCCTTTCCTCAGAGCATTGAAGATGGGTTGCGGCTGGGTCTTCCAACATGACAATGACCCAAAGCACACAGCCAGGATAACCAATCTGTTTTTTCTATATTGGACACAACACACAGGAGTTCAGAAGCTGGAACACAATATATGTTTCAATGTATTATTTGTAGATACATTAAGAGTCAGAAATAGTAAGTGCACCCACTAATGTAGTCATCTCCATAACATCAGAGGTATAATCCTGGTCAGTGCATCCCTACAATCTGCCTTATAAATGATCAGGTGTTGCCACTCTATTGTGTACTTCCACTAGGGGTGGGCAATCTATTTTATATTGTGATCAATCTTGAAGATCTTTATAATCTACTATTCAATCGAGGGGCAAAATGAGTTACTCGATTACAAAAAAATATTGAGGAATTTTCTCTGCCCTGAGTCATTGTTTATTTAATTGTAAAGCTCAAAGCACGGTATTTCACATGGACTACTTATAACATGGCACAACATACTTACGTCACCCACACAAAGGAAGAAGGAGGAGCAGCCGGACATCAGAGGTATACCTAGGCTCTGGACATAAGGCTATAGCTTTTAAACTTCTTGGTTATGATGTGCACCGTGGACAAAGGAACATCAAGATCTCTGGAGATGGACTTGTAACCTTGAGATTGTTGATATTTATCCACAATTTTGGTTCTCAAGTCCTCAGACAGTTCTCTTCTCCTCTTTTTGTTCTCCATGCTTAGTGTGGCACACACAGACACAAAATACAAAGACTGAGTCAACTCTCCTTTTTATCTGGTTTCAGGTGTGATTTTTAAATTGCCCACACCTGTTACTTATCACAGGTGAGTTTGAATGAGCATCACATGCTTGAAACAAAGTTATTTACTAGTGATGGGTCCAGCAACACCGATGCGTCAGCGCATGCGTTGAACTAACAGAGCAAACCCTGTGTGCGCATATCGGTTTCAGCAAGTCACATGACCGATACAGGAACTGTTTTGAAATGACACTGACACGCCAAACTGTGTCGATAAGGAAGCGCATCTGTCAATGGGATGCATCTGCCAAAAGAATCCCTGATCTTTTGCGGTACAACGTGTGTTATTCATCCAAAACTATGGAGCAGCCTCAAGGCAATAGAAAGGTTTCCGCCGTGTGGGACCATTTTGATCTTACATCGGAAAATAATGTATTTGTTTTAATTTTTTTTGTTTCATCCGCTTTCAGCCGCTCTGCTCCCAAACTCTGGAACGCCTTCCCACCAGACATCCGTAACAGATTCTCTTCCTCTTTTTAAAACTAGACTTAAAACTCACCTGTTCAAAATAGCCTGTTCTCTGCGATATCCACTGTATTGTCTCTTGTATATTGTGTGTTCATTTAGTATGTTTTGTGTTCTTCTGTATGTTTCGCTAATTATTTTGTAAAGTGTCCTTGAGTGTTGTGAAAGGCGCTTATAAATACAATGTATTATTATTATTATTATTATTAATAATAATAATATACAATAAAATTCAATGACTTAAATATTATCAGTTTGTCGACTAGGTTGCCTGTAGGGATTTTTAACGTCCAGCAGGTGTCAGTATTCAGTGACAGTATCGATGTATCGATACAGTTTTACTGTGTGTCGAAACGCTTCATGACGCCTCATCTACCCATCACTATTATTTACCCTCAATTTTGAAAAGGTGCCAATAATTTTGTACGGCCCATTTTTGGAGTTGTGTGAAATTGTCAAATTTGCCTTTTTTCCCCCTATTTTTGTGTTGTTCCAATACACACAAAGGAAATAAACATGTGTATAACAAAACATGTGTAATTGCAATAATTTTCTGGGAGAAATACTTCATTTTCTGGAAAAAATTCAGGGGTGCCAACACTTTCGGCCATGACTCTGTGTGTGTGTGTGTGTATGTGTATGTATGTATGTATGTATGTATGTATGTATGTATGTATGTATGTATGTATGTATGTATGTATGTATGTATGTATGTATGTATGTATGTATATATATATATATATATATATATATATATATAATAAATTATTTGTGACAGACAAATACACAGATGGAAATATTTCAAATGTTTCTTTCTTTTAATTTTGATTATTATAACTGACAACTAATGAAAATTATTGATGCCCAAATTCAGCGTCTTTGAAAATTTTTATATTGTGAAAAGGTTCAATATTGAAGACACCTGGTGCCACACTCTAATCAGCTAATTCAAAACACCTGCAAAAGCCTTTTAATGGTCTCTCAGTCTGTCTGTCAGCTACACAATCATGGGGAAGTCTGCTGACTTGACAGTTGTTCAAAATACATCCATTGACCCCTTTGCACAAGGAGGGCAAGACACAAAAGGTAATTGCTAAAGATGCTGGCTGTTCACAGAGCTCTGTGTCCAAGCACAATAAAAAAGAGGCAAAGGGAAGGAAAGATGTGGCAGAAAAAAAGTGTACAAGCAATAGGGATAACGGCACCCTGGAGAGGATTGTGAAACAAAACCCATTAAAAAAAATGAGGGAGATTCACAAAGAGTGGACTGCAGCTGGAATCAGTACTTCAAGAACCACAACACACAGACATATACAAGACATGGGTTTCAGCTGTCGCATTCCTTGTGTCAAGCCACTCTTGTACAAGAGACCCTGTCAGAAGCATCTTGCCTGGGCTAAAAACAAAAAGTTTCAAAGTTATGTTCCCTGATGAAAGTAAATTTCCTTTGGAAATCAAAGTCCCAGAGTCTAGGGGAAGAGAGGAGAGGCACAGAATACATGTTGCTTGAGGTCCAGTGTAAAGTTTCCACAGTCAGTGATGGTTTGGGGTGCCATGTCATCTGCTGGTCCATTGTGTTTTCTGAGGTTCAAGGTCAACACAGCCATCTACCAGGAAGTTTCAGAGCACTTCATGCTTTCTGCTGCTGACCAAGTTCATGAAGATGCAGATTTCATTTTCCAACAGGACTTGGCACCTGCACACAGCGCCAAACCTACCAGTACCTGGTTTAAGGACCATGGTATCCCTGTTCTTATTTTGCCAGCAAACTCACCTGACCTTAACCCCGTAGAAAATCTATCGGCTATTGTGAAGAGGAAGATGCAATATGCCAAAACCAACAATTCAGAAGAGCTGAAGCCACTATCAGAGCAACCAGGTCTCTCATAACACCCGAGTAGTGCCACAAACTGATCGACTCCAGGCCACGCCACATTGCTGCAGTAATCCAGGCCAAAGGAGCCCTAAATAAATATTGAGTGATGTACATGCTCATATTTTTCATGTTCATAATTTTCAGTTGCCCAACATTTCAATCCTTTTTTTTTTATTGGTCTTAAGTAATGTTCTAATTTTGAGATACTGAATTATGGATTTTCATTAGTTGTCAGTGATAATCATCAAAATTACACATATACACACAATATATATATATACATACACACACACACACACACACACACACACACACACACACACAGTGGTAACCCTACTTACGAGCATCCCTACTAACGAGTAAAATTCCAAGTAACGAGTAGCATAAATTAGTTCAAGTATGCCAACTGCTAGAGGCGCGGTGCTCGTAGCATCCCTTAGATGCTAGCGTAGAAGAGGTCAGTCATTACATTGAACCGCTGTCCAGTGAAAGTGCTAGTGAAAGCGACTCAAAGAAAGCAAAAAGGTAGTGAACAAGAAAGTTAGATAAATGTTACTTTTCATATGATAAGTGTAACCATGCCATACATGTACGCCCGTCCTCCTCTCCTCCTTAGCTGCCAGCCTACACGAGTGCCATCGTCATCTCCACAAAGGTAAAGGGCCAATTAATTTTTTCTATTATTATCATTCTATTTAATATTACTTGTAATTTCATAACTACTAAAATCCGTTTCAGGTGTTTTATTTAAAAAGAAACAAACACATTAACATATTAAAGTATACTGTATATTGGCCGGCTGACACGGATTAACAGTGTCAGTTTTACATGCATTTTTATAGGGAAAATGCAACCAGCTAACAAGCAAACCAGCTAACGAGCTCAGCTCCTGCACGGATTAAACTCGCAAGTAGGGTTACCACTGTACATATACATAAACACACACACACACACACACACACATATACACACCGGATTCCAAAAAAGTTGGGACACTAAACAAATTGTGAATAAAAACTAAATGCAATGATGTGGAGATGGCAAATGTCAATATTTTATTCGGAATAG
>BRDA01043297.1:0-2500 GCA_036984385.1 Crenuchus spilurus
GTGTCTAAGGTCAGGTGGTGTCTTGGGTTTGGTGGTGTCTCGGGTCAGGTGTTTACTCGGGTCAGGTGGTGTCTCGGGTCAGGTGGTTACTCAGGTGGTTACTTGGGTCAGGTGGTGTCTAAGGTCAGGTGGTGTCTTGGGTTCGGTGGTGTCTCGGGTCAGGTGTTTACTTGGGTCAGGTGGTTACTCGGGTCAGGTGGTGTCTCAGGTCAGGAAAAGATTCCCATCATTTGTAACATCAAGACATTTTGTTTGCACAGAGTTAACACACACACACACACACACACACACACACACACACACACACACAGGCCACACCTCACACACCCTGTCAGACAGATGCTTGATCACATTACGGTAATAACGAGCGGCTATAAAAGCGAACGTTAATATCATCACAGACTCAAACTGCATTTGATAGCAAAACATAATGAGAGCCACCAGCGCCACTTTATCACTGTTACAATTACATCTAGTACAGCTAATGCCATCCAAACGAGCTGACGCCCAAATCCAGGCGTCCTCACCAGCGGCAGAGCAGCGAATAAAGACGTCTGAGTAATGCCGAGGAAGAGAAGCAGGCCGTATCAAAAAGGCCTTCCATTTATTCAGCGACACTCCACAGACCATAAAATCCATCCAAATTAGGTGTGTGCATTTAGCGCCAGGCCTGCTTAGAGCCAAGGACAGCTGGTTGGTGCGTGTGTAAGGTCTGGTCTGCCGGGCCCTAAATCACTTAAATGACTTATATTATCATAAGGTAATATGCTTATATACTGAGTCTCACATTCTGCAATAACCATAAATCATTAAGTTGTGGGGAAAAATATTCGGCGTCAACCTCCAAATCACTTAAATAACTTATGTGCGTATACTCAATTTCACATTTCTGCTGCACAATAAATCATAAACATCACACACACACACACACAATAATACTTTGCGTCTGTGCATTAGCCTAATGAATGCGTTTGCCTCTGCAGACGTGTTTTCTCCATGCTGACTACTGAGGAAAAACGCACTTCTGCCCTCGTCTGAAAGAGCTTTTCATTCTGCTAAACACAGCACTTACAGCAACATTACGACCACCTCCGTGTACCTGCACTCATCCGCTTTAGCGTCTACAAGGTGCACCAGCTGTGTCTCGTGGACATTAACAGTGCTGAACATCTCGGGCAGCTCTGCTGTGTCTGATCTCACACAACTTTTGGGTTTAGATGAGATATATAATGTTATCCCATCCGTGAAACACGGAGGTGGTAGTGTCAGGGTTTGGGCCTGTTTTACTGCATCTGGGCCAGGACAGCTTTTCACACACACTCACACACCACCACCACGTCAGTGTCACTGAGATGACCCACCAGGTCTGTGTGGGTCCTGAACAGCAGAGTAACAGATGGACTACAGTGTGTGGAGCTAAAACATATAGAGTGTAGATACAACAAGGTGGTTGTATGACAAGGATAACAACGACGATGATGATGATGATGATGATGATGATGATGATGATGGTGATGATGATGAACAGGTGCTCTGGAGGGAATGTGAGGGCTTTCTTGTTGGGTTTGTCTGAATGTTCCCGGGCTAATTTGTTTATATAGCACCTTTTTGAGATAAACGAGCAGAATTAAAAGAATGAAAGTCCAGGTTCTGAGCGGCCCGGTGGACTCAGGTCTGACACTAGGATGATGGGTCTGAATCACAGTCATCCACAGCCACAGCCTGAGAGAGTACAGCTGGCCGAGCTGTCTCTGAGTGAGGAGATGGCTCAGGTGTCTGTTAGCTGATGTATCAGAGCTGGGATGCTGTGTATTGGCTGTCCAGTGATGATACTAGAATTCCCAAACTGACCAAACTTTTCATTGTCTCTGTCCCCCGTGCTGGAATGCTGGAGCCATTAACACCCTTTGTCTGCTGCTCTGCTTCGCTTGTCATGCAAATAAGTGCATTGTCACACATTCAGTCTCACAGAGACTCTCCCTCAGTGTTACTGAGAGTAAGTCCTCTTTCCACAAAGGATAAAAGTATTCATATATAATAATAGAGCAGGAATCATGATACGGGCTTGCACACACATATACACACAAACACACACACACACACACACACACACACGAGCCGAGCCGAATGAGCAGCCAAGGCCGAATACCAAAACAAACCTCTCCCTACACCCTAGACCCTACACCCTAACCCTACAGACTCTCATTTACATCACATTACCTCTCTAATGACTCACAAGAAGGGGGGGGGGTTCTGCAAACCAGGGAATGCTGGTGTTAAGAGGTGGAAAAGGTGCAGTTGACTTCACATGCATGGAGAGTCTTCTCTCCTAGAGTCAGAGTGATTGGAGGAGTCTTAGTGAATGGGGGCGGGGGGCGAGGAGGGGGAGGGGATTGGCTACCTCTACATTGGGGGGAAACAAATGGATTAAAATGAAGAATAATAAACGAATGAAAGAAGTCAATCAACATCAGAATGAAAAAGAACACTAATATAATGT
>BRDA01043297.1:7500-14175 GCA_036984385.1 Crenuchus spilurus
CTCAGTACTTTGTATTCATCACGACGAGTCTGAGAGTAAACAACAGAAACATCCTCAGTCGACAAGAAACAGCTCAGACTTCAGCTGCTGACAGCTTAAAGAAACCATAAGAGGACGGAGACTCAGGTCTGATGAAGAGGTGAGGACAGCGGTGCAGTCAGGACCCACAAACATGTTTTAAACCAAAGCTGAAAGATGTACAACGTGTATGTGTGTGTGTGTGTGTGTGTGTGTGTGTGTGTGTGGCAGCCATGTTTGTTGCACTGCAGTCATAAATGAACTAACATGTTCAGTTACTATGGAGACAGACCTGGTATAGAAAGTGTTGATAAGACATTGTGGGCGACAGACGTTTAACACTACTAGTATGGATGCTTAGTCAGTCTATTTATCCCACAGAGCACAAATGAAGTTGAATTATCAGGTGCTAGCCTGCTACAAGCAACCAGAGACAGATAGCATTGGAGAGAAGTGACTCGTCTGTGCAGCCTACCATTACGAAGTGATGATGGCGTGTGACATGACAGTACCCGCCGATGTAAAGAACTGACTGTGATTTTGGCCTCTGGTTGCCTTTTAAAGATAACTAATTGATGCTGAAAGCCCAGCCCAGTGCCCAGTGAAGGGGTAGGGGACTCCCCGAGGCCCTGGCCAGGATTAAGCGGTTAATAAGGTGGAGGGGTGGTTAAGATTTGCCTGTAAAATGAAATATCAAATCAAATCAAATTTTATTTGTCACATACAAGAGAACTTGTAGTGAAATGCTTTCAGAGAACAATCAGTCAATCAAATATCAGTCAAATAAAGATATAATAGAGTGTTTGCATGCTTTAGACAGTAGTAGTGACATGTTGGCTCCCCAGCAGTCAGAAATGGTAAAGTCAGTGATGTGATTTGAAAACCCTGCACTGCTTACTGGAATGGACGCCTGGTCCACAGAATAAATACAGTCACAGGTTCTGTCTGTGGATGACAGTTATACTCTTAGTTCTACAGGTCTTGCTCACTCAGCAGGTTTCGGAGGGTTTGCTGAATAACTGTGGTATGTTGTCAGCGGCTGTGCATCTGGTCTTGACCTTGACTGTGTTAACTTCATTGTCCACAGCAGCTGATTATTATTGATGCCCTGGCGCTGATGTGTTCATTCAGAGCAGAATCTGAGTGAGTACGGTGTACAGTGCACTGTTATCTGGACAAAACCTTGTATCACCACTGGGGCACTTTGACTTGCATCATTAGTAAAGGCCAGCCTGACTGCACATTGTATGAAAATGTCATGAATGGAGACATGAAAGTGAAGAAATGTATGAATTTGATGAATCACAAGTCAAGTGAAATGTGTAGAATGTTGTGGTTTCACATTCACGCCTGCTCAGAGGTGTCAAGTATCAAACTGTCCTACAAACAGCCCAAAAGTTTTCTGTGACAGCGTCCCTTTAAAGCTCTACTACAATCAGCCGATTCATGAGCACAACAGGACGGCTGTACTTCGTTATGCCAAATTCCCTTGTTGGCCTGATGGTGGGTCCCTTCCTAGCACCTCAGTGCCAAAATGAGGTGACCTAGCTTGGCTCTCCGCCCCTGCCAGATGTCTAAGAGCAGACCCGTTTTCCCCAAATGACCTCCCATCTGTCTGACCAGTGGACGTCTGCAGCCTGGTGTTGCTGACCGGAGGTCTACTGAGGGAGGCTCTGCACCTGCAGCCGGCCCTTCCCTCTCATCGAGACTTCACAACAGGGCTCTGGAGCGACACTGATCTCGCTCAGTGACACGTAATTAACATCAGCTCAGCCGCGTTATTAAAAAGTGTTTACTCCAGCTGAGGTGCCAGACGCCGATTCTTCTTCTGAAGAGGTCAAACGTAAACCTCGCTCACCGACCTGGGGCCATGGGATTCACCGGCCGTGTCTTCTACCTGTTCACTAATCTGAGTGTTCTACAGAGAACACTGTACAGTCAGGGAGACGAGAGGGACGACACTTAGGCTACATTCAGACTGACTATGGGATTAGCTTCTCAAATCAGATAAACATAAGACTACAGGATAACTAGACTACGGGCTAACATAGGGCTGCCACTCGTCCCGTAAAGTACGGAATCCTTCCTTATTTGTGAACTAAAAGTCGTGTTCCATATTGAACTGATAGGGGACGCGATTTGTTCCATATTTTTATCAAAGGGGAAGAAATGCGATTGAACTGAAGCAGCACACTATGTATGAATGAAAATACTTCCTTGGGCGTATTTTTGGGGTCGCCTGAACTTTTTCAATAGGCAGTTTTTACCATCCAAAAACAGCTATGTTATATTAACTGTAGAAGGGTCAAGCACTAGGACCCAGCGGAAAACAGGCCGCTCACTCTGAAGCCCGTTTCCTTTTACACCGCCTACAAGCTCACTGATTGGCTCAGCCATTTCTTGCTAACGTGTGATTGGCCGTCCCCGCTGTCACTCCATCTGGTTCACTGCCAAATGTGAAGAGGACATTTTTTAATTTTCTTTCTTTTGTTTAGTGAACACGCTTCCCACATGCTCATGAATCTTTTTATGTTGTTGTGCTCGGAATTCACCCCAAACAGCCAATCAGAAAGCAGTAACAGATCTTATAAGTCTGTATAATATATACATATATATATATATATATATATATATATATATATATATATATAATTTTAGGTATAATTTTATGTAAATGAGGTCTATTGGCCACACATTCCAAAAATAAGTGTAAAACTGTTGGTAATGAGTTGGAGTGAAGTTTGACACAAGTTTCAGTGAAGTGAAGAAATTTTATGCTACATGTTTTTAACAGGTTATTCATATTTAATAATGTATTAATATTTTATTAATGATTAATATCAATGTTATTTCATTATTACTAATAACAATTAATAGTTATTATATTATTAATAGTAACTAGTAACAATTATACTAGTAACAAATTTACTTACAAATAATTGTATTAATAATTACTAATAATTGATATAAAAATATATTTATGTTCCAGACCACACGTCACCCCTCCTCTTATATAATAATTGAAAAATATCTTTAAAAAAATTAGATGGTAACAAGGCTAAATGCTAACAATGCTAAAAGGATAATTAGGCTAAGGGCTAACAATGCTAATAAGGGTAAAAAGAAACAAGGCCAACAAAGATAAGAAAGGTAACAAGGCTAAATGCTAACAATGCTAAAAGGATAATTAGGCTAAGGGCTAACAATGCTAACAAGGGTAAAAAGTAAGAAAGGTAACAAGGCTAAAGGCTGACAAGGTGACAGGATAACTAGATTTCATGTGGTGGTGTTTGACTATCCAGACTGCCAAAAATCAATCTGTATACAATCTGGATAGACCAGAAATCAGACTTGGGCTGTCTGAACACAATCTTACACTGGAAATCATCTTGACCTTTCACCTTATAAACAATCCAGAACATCAACAACTACATGAAAACATCTCATAACACATTTTAGATTTCCTGTCATTTTCCTCTGGGATCAATAAAGTGTGTCTGATTTCTGATATTTATGTTCTAATATAGTTTATCGTGACTGTAAACATAAATATAATATATAATAATAATAATAATAATAATAATAATGTAACAATAATATATTACATTTACACATGATGTTCACTCCACCATCGGGTCCGTCCACCATCTGTGGTGAGGGGGGAAACCGTGATGCTCTGTGGTACGTTAGCCTGTAAGTAGCTTACACTGGGTGTACACTATATTTGTGGGGCATTGTGGGTAGCAGTATAGTGACTACAAAAGGAATCAGACTGTTTAACGAGAATTCAAAAAGCACTACAAAATGTCCAACACCCAAAACATTAAAAAGGGTTCGATTTCAGACGCAGTCACAACCTCAAAGTCCAAGTGTACTATACAGAACCACAAGCAGGCCTTCTCCATCTTTCTGCAGCCAATCACAGCCACAAGAGAGCTTCACGTGTGGTAAACACCTACCTGGTGCGACATACCAACAGCACGGGCCGTGTAAGAATGTTTCAAAATGATCCATTTGAAAGTTTCTCGCCCAGTTTTCCATCCTTGCAGATTTGTGGGCATCTGGTAGAGAGACTATGGGAAATGTGATGGTATTAGAGCTGCTTGGATCAGATCAGCCAGTGTGGTAAGTGGGGGTGCGGTGGGGACAGGCAACACCTGCTTCTGAGTGACTTCCACAGTCCTGCTCCCAGAGGCACCTCCGAGCACTGGAAGCCTGAAGCGGCTCTTGGCACAGCTCTCGCCCCTCTATCTGGAACCAACTGATGTGGCAAAATGATGCCAATGCCAACACTGCCTTTAGGGAGGTGACAACTCACACAAGCAATAACTTCAGCTGATAGCATTTCATATTCTCACATGACTTCAGTTTTAGTTATACAGCAGGTATGACTTTAAATAGTCATATACCAATCAACCACAGAACCGGCACTGAGGGGTACACACGCTTTAGGCCATGAAGTCTCCACACTGCCATGGCATTTGGGTCCTCCTGATGCTTCATATCATACATATCATTCTAATGCCAAAAAAGTTGGGACAGTAAATAAATGTAAATAAAAACAGTAAAAAAAAGTAAAAAAAAAAAAGTGAGTTACTAATAAAAAAACAGCTGGAGGACCAATCTACAGCCAATTCACAGGACTGGGTATAAAAAGGGCATTCAGAGTGCCTCAGAAGCAAAGACAGGTTCATCTATTTACATAACACGGCTTCTAAAAATTAGGTAAAAATTTCAGAAAAAATTCAACATAAAGTGAAGACTTTGAATATCTCACCATCGACACTACATCATCATCAAACACTGGGAGAGTCTGGAGAAATCCTCGTGCACACAGGACAAGGCCGACAGTCAATACTGCATGTTTATGATCTTCAGGCCCTCAGACATTAAAAATCACTGCATGGGCTCAGGAACACATCCAGACATCACTGTCTGTGATCCCACAAAGACAAGTTAAAGCCATGTCATGTGAAGAAGCAGCCAAATGTCCACATGCTTTAGAAACACCACCATCTCATTTAAAGTGTGTGACGTGTTCAGACGAGTCACCATTTGAAATGATTTTTGGAAACCAGCTGGTTATCAGCACACAGCTCATAAGCCTGCATCTCTGATGGTCTGAGGGTGGCATTAGTGCCCATGGTGTGGGCAGCTTACACATCTGTAAAGTCACTATCAGTGAACAGTGTTTAGAGCTTTTAGAGCAACATCTGCTCCCATCCAGACAACACCTGTATCAGACAAGACAATACTAAACCACATCCTGCATCATCACATCAGCATCATTTCACAGGAGAGTCAGGCTCACATGTTTACAGGCTCAAAGAAGAGGAGATGCTGCACACTGGCACAGCTGACCCTCTGTCAACTTTTTTTTGTGATGTGTTGCTGCCATCAAGTTCTAAATGAGTTCATATTTCTTTCTTTAAATGGTGAAATGTCTCACTTTCTGTTGTGATTAAATTAAGAGTCTGTGATCTGCTTTTATATTTATATTTTATTTATTTATACAAACAGAAACCTGCTCTTTAAAAATATATAAATACAGTACCTTCAAATCCTACAGGGTCAGTTCTTATAGATACACATAAGGCATATCTCCCAGAATGCACCAGGGTTTACAGTAATAGTGTGATTTGGAGGGTTTACACAGTACATGTACAGCTGTTTACATCAGGCCAGGGCTGAGGTGGCACCAGCTCTGTGCGGTAGTGAAGCTGATCCTAGGCCAGCACGTCCACTCAGGCCAGTCTGATTGTAATGACCCTGAGCGGGGCTTGTCCTGCTGCAGTAATCAGAGGCCGTGTTGGTGGTGAGACTTTGGCGCTGGGCCTGGATCTTGAAGACTTGTTTGTCTGTGATGTGAAGGGAGAGAGGAAGCGAGTCTGATCTGAACTAATTCTTTCTGACTCAGCTTGTCCCCCCTCCCACCCCTCTCATGTGAGCCCCGTGTCTATTATTCATAACCATTATTGCTCTACATTATTACCACAAGCTCATTTCTATTTACTGCTATCATAGCCAGGCCTCCACCATGCATTATTTATCATCCAAAAGTCCAGCTCCAGAATATGCAAATCCCTCCGTTATCATCACGATGGGCTGATGTGTGATGGGAGAGTGTGGTCCTTTCTGCTTCCTTTTCTTCAGCCTGGTGATGTACGTCTTACATAATACTTTTAGCAGTAGGGTGTTGCAGTAAGAAAAGGGCGCAGCGGGGGGGAACTCATTCTCTCCTTCTATACGCATAAAGGGCAGGCCGCCTACACGCAGGCCAACGCTCGGACTCCCGCCAAGACCAGACGGCTTTGCTAGTGAGCACAGAGGCAGAGAGGAGAAAAGACACAAAAATATTTTAAAAGATGTTCTTTAAAATATTCCTTATAAAATGCCCAACATAAAACTGCTAATATCATGAAAAAAGTATCATATTTTTGTCAGTACAGGAGGAAGTGTTGTATAATGTATCAGCGCACAGTACAGGAGGAAGTGTTGTATAATGTATATGTACACAGTACAGGAGGAAGTGTTGTATAATGTATATGTGCACAGTACAGGAGGAAGTGTTGTATAATGTATATGTGCACAGTACAGGAGGAAGTGTTGTATAATGTATCTGTGCACAGTACAGGAGGAAGTGTTGTATAATGTATC
>BRDA01043304.1:0-11414 GCA_036984385.1 Crenuchus spilurus
TGATATGGTGCAAAAATGTGGCACTGAAACTTTGTAGTCCCATTTCACCATAATACTAACTGGTCTCACTGGCGTTTGTGAACTCCAGATGCTTCAGTGTGTTTTCTACAACTGATAAAGTCTTTCATCTGAAAAAGCTTCCAAATAGTCTGTTGGTGTGAATATGTTCATTGGCGGACTGGCAGATAGAAACACTGTGGTTCTCCACATGTTAGTAAAGACGTGTATTTTTAGGAGTTGACTATCTTTAAGAGTTAAATATGACCTAAATATTTGCAGTGATTATTCTTAAAAGTTATTCAATGATTCTTGGCTCAGAGGTCAACCATGAATTCAGCTGCAGACTCAGGATGTTTGAAAGGGAGAGGCGAAAAAATAAAAAGGGCACATTTTTCCCACTGGAGGGGCAGTTCTCAATTAGAGGCACGTCTCATCATGTACAATTGTAGGATAACCCTATACGGCACTGCATCACATTTTCTCTGCTGAAACGGGTTCACTTTGGGACACTGTCCAGTAGGAGTGCAATAGAGGACACTTAATGTACCCTTTTCTATTGGAAAGGCAACCAAATAAAAGGACTCATTAAGACAAATTATCAATCGTTCTTGTTCTAGAGGGCACACCATCATCATTTATTGCAAAAAAATGGCACACAATTTTTTGCCATGTGAACGACAGCTAACAGGGCACAAAATTTGCCACTCAATAGGGCAATTTGGCAATGATTTTTGACCACAGGTGCAGTCGCCAGTCAAAGGTTGTTCTTCTGTGGCATTGCTCCAAAGAAGAGAGCCCTTCTTGGCATCTTAAAGAGTTTATATCAGTATGAGTGTACTGGGACAGCTCTCAAGTAACTGTTATTGGATTCTCATCCTCTGCCTTTTTTCTCGGGGTATGATGTCAGGCCACTGCTTCTTCCAATGTGTGCAAATGATGCATCATTTAACTCCATTTGTCCACCTCTACAAATGTTTTCTCTGCACAAGGAGGAAGTCAGGCTTATATCATTTGGCTAACAAGATCAGTCAGACCAGAGCAATTATCCGCTAATGTCCACTGAGCAGGAAATAATCCTAATGCTTTTAATGCTTACAGGGCTCTAATGGTGTTCTGGAGAGTCCACACGGCCTGGGCAGAGCGTGGTAATGCTGAAGGATGGCACTTTGCCAGGTATCCTGCTCATCTAACTGGAGCTATAACACTGTGACAAAATGGCTCATAAGTGACCTGCATCTGCACTGTCATCACTCAGAGTTTTCTGTTCTGTAGATACATTTAACAATATGTTTACATTCTTAGCTGTTATTAAGACACACAGTAGCCAAACACTTCTCAAGCATTAAACTAACTCTATGATGACTTTCACTGGACACTGATTAGTACTCAACTAACATCATAACATCACTTTGGCTCTTGGACTTTTTGCGCACAAGAGACATTTATGACATTATGCTGCCACCTAGTGGTTGAGTAGGATGGCATCTGGTACATTTAGTATATGCCTCTGTAAAAATGGTTAGATTTGGCCCTATAACCAATATAAACAAGGACAGTTGAAGTTAAATAAAGGCAAATCAGTATCAATGCCATATAATTCATAACATCTCAGACTACAGTGCCACATCAAAAATGAGAATATTGTGAAAAAGTTCATCGTCATATTTTATATTTATTACACACAGAGTGTTTTATTTCAAGCCCATTTTCTTTTAATGTTGGCTTATAGCTCATGAAATCTAGAATCTCAATTATAAAATTTTGTTTAGAATCTGACAAAATTATTCAAACAGTATCAACACTTTAATAAAGAAGGTTTGGAATATGTCACTTTGTGTAATGAATACACTGTACACTTAAACTAGTAAAGCCTGTTAACTTTAGGCTGATACATCATATTACAAGACTATTTTGTTCTGAGAGTATTTAGTTATTAGAGAGTTTTGCTTTCATCATCAAAAGCAGTTCTACAGCATATCAGTCTGTCTTATCAGTAACATTGCACATAATCAGAATTAGGTTTCATTTACTAAGTGCACACACACACACAGTATGCAGAAGTAAGAGAGCACAGTGACTGATCCTAAACACAGAACCACCCTGACAAAGTACTCACAGCCTGGCCCCGCAGACCGGCCGCTACAGACAGTCCTGGCAGCCTAGAGAGCAGAGACTGTGCCAACAGTGCCACAGTAACACTGTAGAGACAGAGCTGCACTTCCTCACACAGTGTGACAAATATAAACACATTCGGCTCATTTATTACAAACTATTTGAGATAATTCACCCCCAGTTTAGCCGCCTAACCACTGAGCTCAAACTACCCATCCTGCTGGGAGAGCAGAGAGACAGTAGTGAGACAGCAGAGAGACAGCAGAGAGACAGCAGAGAGACAGCAGTGCTCTGGCTGGACAGTATATATCAGCCTGTCACAACATGAGGGACAGTGAGTCACCCTAACACTTTATACCGGTACACTATACACACACACACACACACACACACACACACACACACACACACAGAGACAGAGAGACAGAGAGACAGAGAGACCTTAGAAGGCACTTTATAAAAAAACGTATGTATGCATTGCTCAACACTCTTCAGTTCTTCAAATGTAGTTATTTATATATTTCAGTGCAGACAACATATCACATTTGCCTGATTTAAATGTGTACCTGAATATCGTTTCACCATGAATAAAGTATACTACATCAACATAGCTTTATCTTTCCTTTAATAGCTTTTTTTTTTTTTTTGCAATAAATGAATCCGGTAGTCAGGAAGATTGACAGAGACTTGCACTCTGGGAACTGGAAAGTATTTTCAAATCTAATTGTTTATCTCTTCAAATAAAGACTAGAATTGTCCAAACAGTGGTCTTCTTTCAGGTTCTTCAAATAAGTCAGGAAGATTCCTTTGAACTTTGTTGATGGATAAGCCTTTCAAGAGAACTTTGGACAACAAAGAAAACTAATAAATGAATCCTCGAACAAATCACCTTGCTCGTCTTTCACTTAAAGCCCAGATAACCAAACAAAAGAACTGTTATTTTGGACACATGATTAGAAAAACCAGTGCACTTGAGGGGACAGTTATACTGGAACAGTTGAAGGTAAAAGAGAAAGAGGACCACCAATAAGATGTATGGATACAATCAGATGAATCGTGAATAAGCCAAACCAGATGGCATGATGTTCTGGACAAACACCATATGGTCACCAAAAGTCATATTTGACTTAATGACACTTAATAATCCATCCACCCCTCTATCATCTTAACTGCTTAATGCAGTTCAGGGTAGTGGAGAGTTCCCGTAACACTTCATTGGGTGCTTGGCAGAGCATTTAACTAATTTATCAAAACCCAGGATAAAACGAGTCAATCCACACACACACACACACACACATGTACAGTATTCACCTGAGCTCCATGTTTTTTTTTTACTCTGGGAGGAAACTGGAGACCCTGGAGGAGAGCCACGTGGTACATGGAGAATATGTGGAAAACCACCAAGCTTCCATGTAACAAACACTTCTTAATAATAATAATAATAATAATAATAATAATAATAATAATAATAATAATAATAATAATAATAATACGATGAAGAAGAAAAAGGCAAAAAGTGTCACAATGACCAATGTGCTTGCACACAGAGAAATTTGACTGCCACATTTAATCAATTTGTGAAGTGAAACACACACACACACACACACACACACACACACACACACACACACACTAGTGGGCAGTGAACACACTTGCCTGAAGTGGTGGGCAGCCCTATCCCCAGCACTGGAGAGCAGTTGGGGGTTAGATGCCTGATGGGCACTTCTGTCAAGTCCTATTAATTCAGGGGATTGAACCAGCAATCTTCCCATCACAACAACAACAATAAAATAATAATAATAATAATAATAATAATAATAATAATAATAATAATAATAATAATAATAATAATAATCGTCATCATTATCATCATTTTCATGTGAATAAAATCTACTACTACAATCGTTTATTTCAGTTTAATAGTTTGTTGTTTAATAATATAGTTTAATAGTTGTTTGGCACTAATTGTGTTGATTAATATATTTTAGTCTTGTAAAAATGCCATCCGTTTGTGTTAATTCACTGCATGTGTTATGTGTAGTTTCAGTAGTAGTGCAAAAAAACAAAGTGCTTCAGTGGTTGGATGTCAGCCAATGTTGTGCACGAGGTCGCCTTTCATTTATTGGCTGAGGGAGCAGAGAGGGCGTGGCTTTCGGCTTTCAGTACAGTTCAGCAGGGTGCGTGTGGGTTTCTTGACTCCACAGAAACGCAGTTAAGCTAAACCCCTCCCAGATCTTTTGCCCCACCTCTCTCACGCAGACATTTTCTTGAGAAGAGGAAAAGCTTGCTGCAGTAAATAAAATAAAGAGCGAAACGTATAGCAGGATAAAGGAATAACGAACACACGAGAGCTCCGGGAATTCCACACAAGAACTGAAGAGCTCTCTGATTGGCTGACAGTGAGTGAACCACGAACTGGAACGGCCCACCTCCACAACTCCAGCGGTGGCAGTCCGGTCCTGACCACAAGGGCGTGTGAGCCTGCCTGGGCCTCGACAGAAGCTTTTTATTTACTGCTTTCCCAGGCTGTCCGGAACAAGTTGGAATGCCACGGAAAAAGCCAGACGCTCCAGTGATAAGACGCTGGCCAGCAGGTCGGCAGTTTTCACTGACAGAAGAGGAGACTGTTGTGTAAACGAAAAAACTCTGCTCATACACAGCTTACAGACCACTGCAGAAGGCTCAGACAGATCTGTGAAGGTGCATATAGGGGCTGAGGTGGCCCTCTTCAACATTTACATGCAGTTCAAGTTTAACTCCTTCATATGTAAGCCCATTTCCGTCAACTGACACCAAAAGGTCAATACAGTAAATTATAATAATGACATACGAAGTGACTTAGCATCTTATTATTATAACTTTTTGTCTCATTATTTTGACTTTCTCATTATGACTGTCTCATTATTAGGCCAAGTAAAAAAAAAAGAATTGGTGATCATCCCCGCCCGACCCTCGAAAAAGCACCCGACCGTTTTTTTTGTTTGTTTTTTTTTTTTTACACAAAAAACCGCGCCAAACACCCTAGTCTGGCCTAGAATCATTCAAATGTTGCATGCTTCCAATGACGTGACCCAAATCAGTACACTTAACTGTCAATACCAATGGCCGGTCGTTTTTGTGATGCAAATCATGGCTTTTGCAGTGGCCAGCATCGTAAAAACACTGCAGTCGGCCAATAAAATTCGTTTCATTTCCCTGTTATCTAATGAAATAAAATACAATGGATTATTTTAACTAACTGTAATATATTATAATAATTATTATCGCAGCGTGCGCGCAGACTCACACACAGAGAAGCAGACGGAGGGCCGGTTCTATAAATAAGACAGAATAACTGACTAAGACACACATTAACGGTAACTTAACTAAAACACACTAAAAATAACTCATAGAGACTAAACTACAACTAACAATCATTACACATACAAAAATCTCCTCTTAAAGACCCCAAATAATTACAAAATAGACCCCATAAACACACAAGAGAACTTTATGCAAATACCGTACGACACGCAGCCATTTGATTGGCCGACACCCCCAAAAGCCGCCACAACAAAAAAAAAAAAAAAAAAAAAAAAACACCTCCCCCCCGACCCAAAATTTTGGTGAAAAAGGATGATCAGCAATTTTTTTTTTTTACTTGGCCTTATGACTGTATCACAATTATGACTTTTTATCTCATAATCATGACTTTGTATCTCGTTATGATTGGATCTCATAATTATCCATTTATATCTCATTGTTTTGATTTTGTGTATCATGCTTATGACACTATGTCTCATAATTATGACATTGTATCTTATTATTATGACTGTATATCTCATAATTATGATTTTGTATCATAATTATGACTGCATGTCTCATAATTATGACATTGTATATCATAGTTATGACTATATCTCATAATTATGACTTTGTATATCATAATTATGACTGTATGTCTCATAATTATGACATTGTATCTCATTATTTTGACTGTAACTCTTATAATTATGACTTTGTATCTCATAATTGTGATTGTATGCCTCATAATTATACCTGTATGTCTCATAATTATGGCATTGTATCTCATTATTATGACTGTATCTCACAATCATGACTTCGTATCTCGTTATGATTGGATCTCATAATTATCCATTTATATCTCATTGTTTTGATTTTGTGTATCATGCTTATGACACTATGTCTCATAATTATGACATTGCATATCATAGTTATGACTGTATATCTCATAATTATGACTTTGTATATCATAATTATGACTGTATGTCTCGTAACTATGACATTGTATCTCATTATTTTAACTGTAACTCTTATAATTATGACTTTGTATCTCATAATCATGATTGTATGCCTCATAATTATACCTGTATGTCTCATAATTATGAGATTGTATCTCATTATTATGACTGTATATCTCATAATTATGAGTTTGTATCTAATAACTATGACCGTATCTAATTGTTTTGCTTTGTATCTTATTATTATGACTTACTTAATGACCTTGTAATGGTGGAAATGGGCTTCTAAATCTTTGCTTGTCTAGTGCTCTTCTTTTACAGCTTCCATCTGTTTGCATTTTAGAAAGTAACCCTTAGAAATCGCAGTAACTGTCGGCAATGATGTAATTTGATATTTTTTCTCACTCAGTGTCTCATTGGAAAAGGGGTGACATTTTGTGGAGTTTAAAAGCAGTACATTCATGATTAACAATGTTATTACATACATGTAATGATGTAACAAACCAACGAGGGCATAAAGCAAAATTACAAACTTCTACGACTCACTTGTCTCTCCCAACTTCATTAAATAAGCTATATGACATCTTCTCATTGTCTTTTCTGCAGAAGCTGAACATGCTTAATGTCACTGCCCTGAAGCTCCGGCATGGAGTCTTGAGATGGTGTAGAAGTCAACGTGCCATAGCAACAGTCATTTCAGGCAACAAGACCTCACAGTGAGTTGAAGCATGAACACTTCTGTAGATTCAGGCACCACAACATATTGAGAGTGCTTACTATGTCTTTGCCTACAGACAGGTGAGGGGCCGACTGAAGAAGGACATAGCAGAGATGGAGAGGAAGCTCCCAGGATTTAGACCAGGCCTGGTTGTGATACAAGTCAGTTGGCACTTGTTCTTCAAATTTTTTAGCCATTCTTTGAAGATAATGAAGCATATAATCTCTTCTCTTTTGAAATTCTGGACCTGCTTCCTTCATTTTTCTGTTTTCCCTCACTCTGTGCTCCAGATGGCAGATTGGTAATGTGCCACTCTTTTTTTCTGTCTTACATGAGACTATATTGCTTGTGAATTACAGCATGTTTACTCACATGACCTAGAATATTTACAAGGTTTTGAAATGAAATGAGTCTGTCTGTGACCCCGTGTTGACCCCAAAATAAACAAATAAGGCAACATCTTTCTTATATGGTTCTACAAAGGATTTGCACAGCTTGGTATTGCTGTACAGTCTGACTGTAAACTAATAGTTACATTACTTATTCATAGTTTCTTTTGAGTGTCTTTGCTGCTTTGATGCTAAGCTCATTCATTTGTATGCCCTAGGTTGGCGATAGAGATGACTCAAACCTCTACATCCGTATGAAGCTGAAAGCAGCAGCTGAGGTCAGGACTCCGCAAATACAGCCTTGTTGATTTTAGATGTTGTGCTTACTCTGCTGTCCTCACTGACCCTCTCTCTGCCTTCTGCAGATTGGAATTGATGCCAACCACCTTAGGCTTCCAAAGACTGCCACAGAGGAAGAGGTAACCAACTCCACAACTGACTCAGACAGGACTAACAGGAACATATACCTGAGAAGGCCAATCTGATTATCTGTAAAATGATGCTTTAAACATATTTAGAAAAGATTATAATTATATCCATATGGTTTATTAAGGTGCTCCGGAGCATAGTAGCAGTTAATGAGAACCCTGCAGTCCATGGACTTATCGTCCAGCTACCTCTGGACTCCATCCACAACATAGACACAGAGAAAGTGACCAATGCAGTTTCTCCAGAGAAGGATGTGGATGGGTGAGAGAAATTGATCTCTATGGAAAACAAACAACAAAAACAACAATGGCATAAAGTAAATAGTTACAGAAATAAGATTTTTATAAAAAATATTAAGAGAATTTAAAAAAAATTTAAATAATCAATAGGTGCAAGATTACATCTATTAGAAGTTCTGAATGTTGATTTCAATTAATTTTCCATTAGTTGTAATTTATTCTCTTTAGTGATGACATATACTCTTGTAATTACAGATGGTGGCCTGTGAGAAGTTATTGTGAGCTTTCCATTTTAGATAAAAATCTCAGGGAAGGTTTTTAGAGTAACAAATAAAAATGTGTATTTCCTAAAGGAAATGAATGGCTCCACATCTAAAGTGCATTATGCTGTATGTTATGTGGTCAGTAAGGTACAACTGATTCTGCTAGATGGTTGCTCTGGTGTCTCGGTGGTTGATCAGGTTATTGCTGTGGTAGCCCATGCTGTTGACGGAGTGTTAGAAATGTATTTATATTAGTGCTGAGCGATAAAAACGATCTCGATTTGTTTCACGATCATTTTTCCCTTGACGACGATAAGCCAGGACAATAGAATAAGCATTAATGTTAGTTTCCATTTCACATCTAAGCAGCTTGATAGTGAGTTCTGAAGTGTGATACTGCTGCTCGTTAGATCCTCCTCACCAGCGCCGCCACTGGTTACACCCTAATCACACAGCATACTATCAGACTGCACACTGAACTGCATGCTCCGTTGTAGGATCACATATGAGAGCACAAAATGGGTTTACGTTAGCGCACACAAGCAACGAGCATAAACAGCTGTGAGGTGAGAAGAAAAACGAGCAAACAACGACAACTCGAGCTGAGTCTTTGCACAGCTGCACATGAGTCACTGCTCGTTTCTCGTCACTGCTCTCACTTTTCTGCTCCATTCTGAAGTTTCTGCTCACTGCATAATTACAGCAGGAAATACATCAGAGGTCAAAGGCTTGCTAATATGTTCATTACAGTACATTAACATCTCTAAAGGTTTATAACTTTGCAGTAGGAATGTGTGTTTTTTATCTTGCTAATTTTGTTAATAATATTTTGTTACATTGTTTTCTACTTCTTTGCAGGACACAAAACAGAGTACTATATTTTCTTATTTAAAAAATGTTAGTTAGACATTTTACCTCTTCTGGGCAGGGGAATCAAACGTAAATTTACTAACTTTAGTTCCTGTGAAATCTTTAACTCTGTATTTGAGTTATTTGCATTCTGTGTTCCTGTATATTATGTTCTGGCAATAAACATTTAAATAGTAACATTTTATGTATTTAGCCTGATGTTTTTTGGAAGATGTTATTTAAAAACTATGACAGTGAATTTAATATCGTGATAATGAAATAAAAATTTAATATCGTGATCATTTTCGAGATTGATCAATATAGAAAAATGTATTGCGATAAAATTTTTGGCAATATTGCCCAGCTCTAATTTATATTATTGTTATATTTGTCGGGAGTACCCCAATCATTTCTATGGGAAATATCTTTTGTAATGTGGATCTAATCATGCCTGACAAGTCTCCTTTGCACAATCAAACTGAACAATCTGGAGCACTAATATCTTGAAAACGGCGGGATAAGATATGCAATAAAATCTGACAAACAATAGAAAAAGTAAGTGGAAAAATAATATAGATTGACAGTATAACCCAATACTAATAAAAAGGACAAATTAAAACCTCAACTGAGACATCAGATGCATGCATAGTTCTTAAATGGGCCAGTTCTAGTCCATTTCTTTTGTTTCCTTTATCCGCTCACAGAACCTTTTGGCTTAATTAATCATTGTTGCAGGGAGATGTATAGATAACATTGGGCTGTTTTAAATTATTATTAAAATACTGTTTGGCAGAGGAAGTTAATTTTAGATTCATGTAGCTGCTCACATACTGTATATCACATCACATGCATAAAAAGTCACATCCAGCATGAATATAATCTGATTTCTAACACAGACAGAACCACAGAGCTTCGTATTTCACTTTCTTTTATATGGGAACATAACACAATATCCTCATCCACTGATGTTGGAGCATACAGGTATATCTGCCCACCAGAGAGAAAGTGAGTGTGTGTGAGATTTAAATGTTGTTTTTGGCAAGGCTCTGGTGTTGATGTTTCTTTTTTTGCTTGTGCAGCTGCTGGAGGGTTCTCAGCATGAGAGGAGCTAGAGAAGAGCTTGTTTTCCAAAGCATGTGTCTCCTGATGATTTGTACAAAACAGTCTGGGTGAACTATTTTGCATCTCTTGATGTTAAATAGTCATGTGGTTTAATCATATCTGTATTGCTGTTGTAGTCTGAGCTGTTTCAGTGCAGGGAAGTTGGCTCGTGGAGATTTGAGAAACTGCTTTATCCCCTGCACCCCGAGTGGCTGCATGGAGCTCATCAGGCAGACTGGTGAGGTCAAGCAAACAATGTATATATATATTACAATATGACAATTTCTTTGTCTGATAGAACACTGTCATATGAGCAAAGTTTATATTTTTTATATTTTGTGCAAAGATAATGCAAAGAGTTTATTCCAATTTCATCTGTAAATTGATTTCAGTTGGCTGGCCAATGGGAATCTTTTGGATATATAATATAGTGCATTTAAAAAAATTATAAATGATTCCTATAGGTTGGAGTTCCTATAAGTTGGGTTCCTGTAGGATATGTTCCAAAATATGACATAAAATCCTATTATAATCCTTGAAGAGTCCTATGGGATTTTATTTAAATCCACTTGGATATTTTGAACAGTGAATATAAAGCTTTATTTTATTATTAATGTTTATATATATAATATATAATATATAATATATAACTTATTTATGATTTGGTAGCTCCAAGTCAACATTGATTTGTTGGTACTCCTTTCATTTGTTTTTAACTTAATTATTCACAGGTTATCCAAAGTATGATGACAACTCACAGATATCAAACCAAACAACACTGAATAATCTAATCTAATCTAAAAGAAAAAAATCCAGAAATCACAATATATGATTTTTTAATCATTTATTTGTGTGTTACTGCTGCAAATAAATATTTCAACACCTGCCAGTCAGCAAACATTCTGGCCCTCAAAGACCTGTTAATCCTCCTCTAAAAAGTCCACCTCCACTCCACTTATTATTCTAAATTAGAAGCATCTATTTGAGGTCAATAGCTGCATAAAGACACCTGCCCACCCCACATAATCAGTAAGACTCCCAACTACTAACATGGCTAAGACCAAAGAGCTGTC
>BRDA01043305.1:0-17591 GCA_036984385.1 Crenuchus spilurus
GAAATTTTGTTTGATATATGAGCACATTGAGTTACAAGCTCCATCACAGAACAAATTAAACTCGTAAGTCAAGGTTCCACTGTATTTTAATAGCACTTCAGATGAAGGTCGCTGGTTCGATCCCCGGGCAGGTCATGACTGAAGTGCCCTTGAGCAAGGCACCTAACCCTCAACTGCTCGCTGGGCACCATGATAGGGCTACCCACTGCTTCAGGCACATGTTCTCACAGCCTAGAGTGTTCACTAGTGTGTGTGTGTTTCACTGCACAGGTGAATTAAATATGGAGGTTAAATTCAGCTGACATTGGCAAAACGTTGAATCTAAAAGAGTAGAATATTCTCTCCAGACAGACGTAACACTTTTAAATACAGTTGTTAACAAAGAGGTGATTAGGTATCAAGCTCCCAGACATGAATGTTGATTAGCTAGATAATGGTTGGCTTCCAAATGGCTGAAGAACAATTAGACTTACATCAGACTGAGAACAGGATCGCTCGAGTCTGAACAACATCTAATGTAAAATATAGAATCTAATAGAGGTGTGGAAGCTGTTTGCTCCTGATGTTGGGTTGCGTGATTGGTTCATTTTGTAACAATGTTTCTTTTAGATGTGTAGCTTTAAAACTGTAAACAGTAAATATGTGAATGTTACCTACATTTGCGTGTTTGTTCAATATTTACATATTTCACAAACACATAAAAACAGTGAGCTGTCATATTGCTTGAAACCCGTCCTACGGCCATCAGCTCCTAAGGCTAAAAGACATTAGCATGAGTTATGCTACGTACCATCATTGACTAACTTCTGCACGCAATGAGATTTTACATTTTAAAAGCTCAATGCCACGTATGGTATGTCACACTATAATCACTATAATCTTTAGTGATGTATATATGTGGGCTGATGAGTAATTTGAGAGAGACTCAGTAATCTTTAATGCAAAACAAAGGAACATTGACCTGACAGGCAAGATTTGTGTACAAAGATGGTTCTTCATCAAAGTTGGAAACGAAACAAAGGAAGAAACAAACTAAAGAAAAAAAATAATTCCCTGAGAGTGCCGTGAGAATCCCCATGATCAGAGATTGCATTCCACAGTAACAAACAGCAGAACGCAGCCATCTATACTACAGCACCACCTCAGCCGACTTTATACTCCCAAAGCTCTCAGCTTTCACTGTGATTCCAATCTAAAGACTTCAGTCTGTGCACCAAATCACCACAGACAATAAATCAATGCAGTAGTCACAACTAACTGGACTTTCAGCAGTTATTACTGAGTGGTAGGTACTGAAACAGTACAGAACACACTGCAGGATTGTTCTCTGTGCATAAGATACAAGAAACAGCAGCTGAGAAAAATACAACCCATCCATCCATCCATTTATCCATCATCCATCTATCCATCCATCCATGTATCTGTCATCCATCTATCCATCCATCCATTTATCCACCATCCATCTATCCATACATCCATTTATCTGTCATCCATCTATTCTCCCATTTATGCATCATCTATCTATCTATCTATCTATCTATCTATCTATCTATCTATCTATCTATCTATCTATCTAGTCATCACCATCCATTCATTCACATATTCCTTTAACCATTCACTTTTCATCCATCTATCAATCCATTAGAATCAGAATCAGAAAACTTTGTCATTGTACAAGTACAACAAAATGAAGGCCCCAGCTATTTATTGCTGAGTTGAATGCATATCCCTTTATTCATTCACTTTTCATCCATCTATCAATCCATTTACTTATCATCCATCTATCCATCCATCCATCCATTCATCCAATCATCATCATCCATCCATTCACATATCCCTTTATCCATTCACTTTTCATCCATCCATCAATTCATTTATCTATCATCCATCTGTCTATCTATCCATCCATTCACATATCCATAAATTCAATCATTGCCATCCATCCAGTTCATTATCATCCATCTAGCTATCCATTTCACAATCTATTTTCATCCTTCAATCCATCCAATCATCCCCATTTATCTATTCACATATCATTCATCTATCCATCCATCAATCCTTCTATTATCCATCCATTCATCTATGCATCCATCCATCCATCCAATCATCGCCACTCATCTATTCACACATCATCCATCTATCCATCCATCTAAAATCCATCAATCCATCCTTCTTTCCATTCATTCATCACCCATCCATCCATCCATCCATCCATCCATTTAACTATCATCCATCCATCCAGTCGTCATCATCATCCATCCACCTTTGACCAGTAGGACCACCTCATCTGTACAGTTACTGTGCAGTACACAAGAATGAGCTGTTTAAAGCAGAGAAAAGGGAAGGATGTCCACGTGAAGCTATCAATACATCTACCCATCTATTTATCCTTTCATCTCTTCATCTGTACATCAAGTTATCCATCAACAATCCGTTATGGTTAAACAGTGTGTATTTATCATATGTAATCATGTAAGATGAGATTACATTAGGCATATTCATAGTTATTTGATGAAAGCACATTGTGAACCACTTACAGACTGAAGTCATCACCTAATGGAGAATTCTGCCTGGCCAACTCAAAATTATGTCAAAATAAAATTTACCTGCTGGACCTGCTCAGTGAACATAAAGTACTCATGAGATAATAACAGAACCTCAGCACTCAAACCTCAACCCAGCATTCTAACATGAAAAACACAGAAGAGTACAATAAAGAAGGGGGGGGGGGGGGTAGAGAGAGAGAGGCAGGGAGAAATAGAAAGAGGCAAATCCCTCCCAGGACACAATTATTCTAAGTAGTTTTCCCATCAGCGAGCCTCTACGAGCGGAAGAGCCACGGGTCAGCCAAAACCTTTCTATCCAGACGATGGGGGTGGGGTCCAATTTATTTGATAAGACGAGTGAAGCTCAGTTCCGGCGGCCAGACTGATGACATTTCGCTGCCCATGTCAGTGAACTAGAGGAATACATGTACTTGTCTTTGCTTAACCACACAGTCAGAAGCAAACCTGCATACACACATACAACCCATCCAAAATCTGTTAGCAGATATTAGAGGAGTATAAAAATAAAGTGCTACAAGCTTTAGACAGCTGCCAAAAAAGCATGTTTGATTAGATTTACTTGACATGTGGTCCACATTTCTGCAAATCAAACAGAGCTGTGAGCAGGACAGTGGGCCAGATGGTGTAAGGAACATTGGGACAAACTGAGGGTGGGACATTGGGACAGGCTGATGATGGGATACTGATCCACACTCAGGGCAGGATACTGGGCCAGACTGTAGGCAGGACAGTGAGCCAGACTAAGAGCAGGACACTGGGCCAGACTGTGGGCAGGACACTGGGCCAGACTGAGGGCAGGACACTGGGCCAGACTGTGGGCAGGACACTGGGCCAGACTGAAGGCAGGACACTGGTCCAGACTGAGGGCAGGACACTGGGCCAGACTGAGGGCAGGACACTGGGCCAGACTGAGGGCAGGACACTGGTCCAGACTGAGGGCAGGACACTGGGCCAGACTGAGGGCAGGACACTGGGCCAGACTGAGGGCAGGACACTGGTCCAGACTGTGGGCAGGACACTGGGCCAGACTGAAGGCAGGACACTGGTCCAGACTGAGGGCAGGACACTGGGCCAGACTGAGGGCAGGACACTGGGCCAGACTGAGGGCAGGACACTGGGCCAGACTGAGGGCAGGACACTGGGCCAGACTGTGGGCAGGACACTGGGCCAGACTGAGGGCAGGACACTGGGCCAGACTGTTGGTGGAACATTGGGCCAGACTGAGGGCATGACATTGGTCCAGACTGTGGGCAGGACATTGGGCCAGACTGAGGGCAGGACACTGGGCCAGACTGAGGGCAGGACATTGGTCCAGACTGTGGGCAGGACATTGGTTCAGACTGTGGGCAGGACATTGGGCCAGACTGAGGGCAGGACACTGGGCCAGACTGTTGGTGGAACATTGGGCCAGACTGAGGGTAGGACACTGGGCCAGACTGAGGGCAGGACACTGGGCCAGACTGCGGGCAGGACACTGGGCCAGACTGTGGGCAGGACACTGGGCCAGACTGAGGGCAGGACACTGGTCCAGACTGTGGGCAGGACATTGGTCCAGACTGTGGGCAGGACATTGGGCCAGACTGAGGGAAGGACACTGGACCAGACTGAGGGCAGGACACTGGGCCAGACTGTTGGTGGAACATTGGGCCAGACTGAGGGCAGGACACTGGGCCAGACTGTGGGCAGGACACTGGGCCAGACTGAGGGCATGACACTGGGCCAGACTGAGGGCACGACACTGGGCCAGACTGATGGTGAAACACTGGGTCATACTAAGGGCAGGACATTAGGCCAACTGAGGGCAGGTCACTGGGCCAGACTGAGGGCAGGACACTGGACCAGACTAAGGGCAGAACACTGGACCAGACTAAGGGCAGGACACTGTGCCAGACTGTTGGTGGAACATTGGGCCACACTGATGGCAGGACACTGGGCCAGACTGTTAGTGGAACATTGGACCACACTGAGGGCAGGACACTGGACCAGACTGTGGGCAGGATATTTGGCCTGACTAAAGGCAGGGCACTGGGCCAGACTGTAGATGGAACATTGGGCCAGACTGTGCTTTTTTGTGTTAGCACCAGATTTGCACCCAGAGAATAAAAGCATGCTTTAGCTGGCATAGAAACAGAGTTCTCGGAATCAGAAACATGATAAATATGAATTGTCTTTATTGGTGAAGGCTGATAATCAGTCAAGCCATACTATAAAATTAATCCTGACAATAATACGGAGACGAACAACTGAGCAGGAGATGAATCCTAATAGGCTCCAAAGACCCAATGTCACACCCTGATTGGCTGCTGAGAACTGATCTGGTGAGTGAATTAGCATATTTAGATGCTGGGCATGCTGGGACTGATTGGAGGGTGCAGGCTGGGATTAAGCTCTAGCTAGGTTGCCATTGTTATGCAGAAGTACAGAGAGATTTTTCATCAACACTGGCACACATTCCTCTCTCTCTCCCTCTCTCTCTTTCTGTGGAAGAGAACAGAGAGACTGACACCATATATTAATTTGAAGGGAAGATAAATGTCATGTCAAGCACTTCTGAAGATCGACCAAATATCAGATTCTGTCCATGCTCTGAATGAATGTCAAAGACAATAAAAGACAGCCCGAAGCGCAACAGGGGAAACGATGGGAAAGAGACACCAGAGGAGAGAGTGAAAGAGAGAAATCCAGTAGGATTCTAAATACATCAGTCTGAAGCTGAATTCAGCTGCATAGATTTAAAATGGTTAGAATTATAATCATGTTCTACAACATATGTGCTTATTTCTTAACCCAAACTAAAGGGGCTAAACCTATTTTCAAAAGTAAAAATGCTTAATTTATATTCCAGTGCAAAGTGTATCCAGTTACATGTATTCAGTGTATTTGTCTTTATTTCTGTATCATATCAATAGAACTAACCAGGACCAAGAATCACTATCACAGCAAATAATTCCCTAAAGAATCACTATCAAAACAAATAATTGCTTAAAGAATCATTGTCAAAAAATAATTCCCTAAAGAATCACTATCAAAACAAATAATTCCCCAAAGAATCCCTATCAAAAAATAATTCCCTAAAGAATCACTATCAAAACAAATAATTCCCTAAAGAATCACTATCAAAACAAATAATTCCCTAAAGAATCCCTATCAAAGCAAATAATTCCCTAAAGAATCCTTATCAAAAAATAATTCCCTAAAGAATCACTATCAAAGCAAATAATTCCCTAAAGAATCACTATCAAAACAAATAATTCCCTAAAGAATCACTATCAAAGCAAATAATTCCCTAAAGAATCACTATCAAAACAAATAATTCCCTAAAGAATCCCTTTCAAAGCAAACAATTCCCTAAAGAATCCCTATCAAAGCAAATAATTCCTTAAAGAATCCCTATCAAAGCAAATAATTCCCTAAAGAATCCCTATCAAAGCAAATAATTCCCTAAAGAATCACTATCAAAACAAATAATTCCCTAAAGAATCCCTATCAAAAAATAATTCCCTAAAGAATCACTATCAAAACAAAAAATTCCCTTTGAAGAGAAGAGGTGCTTAACAATTGGGTTAAAAAAATAATACATAAATAAATAAATAAATAATTTAATAAAGACTAAAGAATCACAATCAAATCAAAAGATCTTCTGAAGAATAACAGTTTAATTCCTAAATAAAAATTTTGATACTGAATCACAATAATCATTTATTTAGTAAAGAAACATTACTGGAATCAATCACAGCGTAACCTGAGACTTTGTGACAACATTAATTGTTTTAATTTTGAATAATCAGAGTTACTGTAGTTCAATCAATCAATCAATCAATCACTTTTACTTAAACTCAGGGTACATTGAGAGTGTCCCTCATCTACAATGTATCTGAGGTCATACAGAAAATGAAAAGACGAGTCTATATAATTATATACAAGATAAAAACCAAGATTACAAATGATGGTAATTTGTTCTAAAAGAAATCCATTAAAGAAACCAGTAAAATAGTGAAAATAATAAAGAGTCAGAGCACAAAAATACAATTAATTAAATTAGTAATATACTAAAAAATAAAAATAAAAACAGGTCTTCAGTAACTAAAGTTATAAGAATTAAAAAACTGAGACAGACAAATGCTGGCTGGCTGACACACACTCTCTCTGTCTCCATCTCTCTCTCTCTGTCTCCATCTCTCTCTCTTTGTGTACAATTACTGTTGCTAATGTCTTCCCAAACCTTTTCCTCAAAGTGACAGGATAGAATAGAGTGGAGGTAGGTTACAGCTGGCATGGGGGTTTTTCATATTAACCCTTCTGCCAGAGACAATGTGCCCCTGTGCACTCTCTCACTCTCGGTGTCTGTCTTTCTCTCTTTCTCATAAATAAATCACTTCTAACACCCAGCAGGCCAACTGCTCAGTGAAACTTTCACCAGGCTTTTGCCAATGCATTTACATTTTTTCACATTATTTCAGCAGAGTTCTTATCCACAGTGAATTCAAACTTCAGTTATGTTACACTTGTCTTGCCCAAGGATGCTTTATTTTTTTACTGGGGTGGCTGCTCAGGCTGCAAAGTTTTAAGAATACATCATTTATCCACTTTACTAGAAAATGGACTTTGGAAAATGGAATTTAAACTCCACATTTAACCCATCAGTGAAGTGAAACACACACAATGGTGAACATACTAGACTTTGAGAACATGTGCCTGAAGCAGTGGGCAGCTTTATCCACAGTGCCCGGGGAGCAGTTGAGGGTTAAGTGCCTTGCTCAAGGGCACTTCAGTCATGACCTGCCCAGGGATCAAACTGACAACTTTCTGGTCACAAGACCAGATCCCTAAACACCAGATCACAGCTTCACCATGTAAGTCATCCACTAGTCCTTCATCAGTAGTCACTTTCTGCAACCACACACACTCTAATGGTGTTACCATATCAGTGTCACTGTGCCAATGACTTACAGTTGCATTTCTGTGGTGCTTTTCTAGACACTCTAGCTTTTTGACATATGGGATGGACTGAAGTCACCTCAACCATCATCAATGGTCAGCTTCCACCTGAGTGATGCAACTTTTTGAAGATGGGGATGATTAGGAGTGAGAAATGTAGTCAAGACATCAGGAGACGTCCATACTCCTACAGAAGAAATGACCAGAAATCTTTTTCTGACCTCAGAAACCTTGTTTCTGACCAAGTTTGAATGAAGCCAGTGATACAGTAGTGTCCCCAGCATTGGAATCCTCCCTGAACACAGCAGCTACACCAGCTTATTTAAGTTCTAACCAGAGCCAGACCTGCTTAATTTCTATGGGCCTGTATACAGCCAACAGTCATAGGAACTCCACTTAACACCCAAATCATACCTCGTTCTGTAGTTACTCACCAATGATGATTGAAGCAGAGGATGGGTGATAAATTTTGCACAGACATGTTATATATCTACACAGCCTGTAACTCTGCATTTACAGTTCCCATTCATTTACAATGGGGAGTGTGATGGGTTCAGTGCTTTGTAGTCTGGCAGTTGCAGTTTGTCATAAAAGTTGAGCAGAAATAAATGCAAATGAATCCTGGACAGCCAATCAGGAGTCAGTTGGTATATGGAAGACTGTAGGTTAATACACAAAACATTCACTCTTCTTTTCAAATGCTCCCAGATGATGCTTAAAGATGGCAGGAAAAATCATGAATTCAAGTGCATTTGTTTCCCTCCAAAATTCAAATAAATGGATGGCTTGTTCAGTGTTAATATACTGAAACAACTGTTACTGGCTCTGATCAATTATAGATACATGCATCACAGTATTATTCTCAATCAAAACCTCAGTAATCTCATGCATCTCGTGAGTTTTAGATGAGTTCTCAATAAAGTCTCACATTAGCATCCACCCACGAGTTTGTCGTTCATTCTTGCTTTGTTTCTCTGGCTTTGTTTTTCTTGTTTCTCTGGCTTTGTTTTTCATTGTTTCTCTGGTTTTGTTTCTCGTTGTTTCTCTGGCTTTGTTTCTCATTGTTTCTCTGGCTTTGTTTCTCGTTGTTTCTCCGGTTTTGTTTCTCGTTGTTTCTCTGGTTTTGTTTCTTGTTGTTTCTCTGGTTTTGTTTCTTGTTGTTTCTCTGGCTTTGTTTTTCATTGTTTCTCTGGCTTTGTTTCTCATTGCTTCTCTGGCTTTGTTTCTCATTGTTTCTCTGGCTTTGATTCTTGTTGTTTCTCTGGCTTTGTTTTTCATTGTTTCTCTGGCTTTGTTTCTCATTGTTTCTCTGACTTTGTTTTTCATTGTTTCTCTGGCTTTGTTTTTCATTGTTTCTCTGGCTTTGTTTCTCATTGTTTCTCTGACTTTGTTTTTCATTGTTTCTCTGGCTTTGTTTCTCATTGTTTCTCTGGTTTTGTTTCTCGTTGTCTCTCTGGCTTTGTTTCTCATTGTTTCTCTGGTTTTGTTTCTTGTTGTTTCTCTGGCTTTGTTTTTCATTGTTTCTCTGGCTTTGTTTCTCATTGTTTCTCTGGTTTTGTTTCTCAGACTTTGTTTTTCATTGTTTCTCTGGCTTTGTTTCTCATTGTTTCTCTGGTTTTGTTTCTCGTTGTTTCTCTGGCTTTGTTTCTCAGGTTTTGTTTCTCGTTGTTTCTCTGGCTTTGTTTTTCATTGTTTCTCTGGTTTTGTTTCTCGTTGTTTCTCTGGATTTGTTTCTTCTTGTTTCTCTGACTTTGTTTTTCATTGTTTCTCTGGCTTTGTTTCTCATTGCTTCTCTAGCTTTGTTTCTCATTGTTTCTCTGGCTTTGATTCTTGTTGTTTCTCTGGCTTTGTTTCTTGTTTCTAGATGATAACACTCAAAACAAACTAAAGCATGTCACACTAAAGCCTGATGGTGCAAAAACAAATAGTGTCCAAGAACCCAGAGAACAGGTGTACAAAACAAAGGCTGCTGGCTGGACCACACTGGCACTCTCTAAAACAGAGCATAAACCTGTATGAGTGATGTTAAATGTTCATTTATCCATTTCATTAGTCTTTTGTATTTATGTCTCATTGTGTTATGTATGTAAGACTATAGTTATTCTATATAAAATTTATTTTTGTTAATATTTTGGAGTGTCTGGAACAGATTAATTGGATTTACATTATTTCTTATGGGAAATATTGCTTCAGTTACCATTCATTTCAGTTATAATCAGGCACTTTAGAACAGATTAATGATGAAAACCCGAGGTTCCACTGTATTGTGAACTGGCTACTGAGACACTGTGTCAGTAAGGCTTTGTCCTTAGTGCTGCCATGCTTTGCAGTACAGAGTGTAATGAATGTCACTGGCCAGCAGGTGGCCTATTGCTCCAGGAGCCAGACACTTCTTTTGTCACCTTTGGAGATAAAGTACAAAGCAGTGTTGGAGGCTGCTGTTAGTGATATATATTTAGTGTTTGATGGCACATGCATTGGTTGATAAGGTTGCTAACAACTGGATGTAGCAACATAAGTGTCCACAAACACCTTATAAACTACTGTACGACCACTACAGACAGGCTACAGTACAGTAATGAACTGCTAAACACTTCATTTTAGTGTGATTTCAGAGACAGATGACAAGAGATAGAAAGGAAACTGAGATGGAAAAGAGTGAGAGAGTTGTTTGAGCTCTTTATTCCTGAATTTTGAAAATCAAGGATTTTAAGCTATATTAACAGACGTTTTCTTTTTCTAATCACAGCCCTACCAAATTCATAGGAACATTTCCATCATTTCACAGACCTAGTACCACAAATATCACAGGTTTTTCACAGCAGACGTTAAATAACTGTTAATCACATATTATATTCATTATGACTGCAGTCTTGAACCCTACAAACATCTTTCTCAGTTTCATTCAGACAGAGCATTTCTTAAAACAATCAGTGTAGACAAACAAAGAGACAAGAAAATCAAAATCTTCCTACAGTTTAGAGTCATTTAATTTGCCCAGGAAATAATCATTAGCTATGAGAAAGATCTTGCTCAGTAAGACTGCTAGCTATAATGTAGCATCACGTTTCAGCAAAGCACAACTTACTCCTGCAGGGAAAATGGTGCTTTAGCTCAAGCATCAGCAGCAAAGTTTCACTACTCATGGGCATCTCTCCTTGTCCTTATTTCACCTCACATGGCTACATGTCACATAATGTCTACACACAATTTTCAGAGCCAGTAAGGTACATCCCAGTTAACAATTTTTGATTAGTAGAACATTTTTTCAACATTACAAATTTCTTAGAATGTTATGTTAAGTTTTCTAAATGTTCTATATATTATTACATCACAATGTTCCGGGAACATTATTCCTGTAATGTTTCTGTAATGACTAACGTTACTGGAACCTTTTTAAAACGATTATACATGTTCTTATACTGTTCTGTGCTAACTGGGATTAAGACAGCTTAAATTTAGAATTTAATGTCAAATGATGGCTAAAAATGAGAAATTGTGAAAAGGTTCATACATTTCAAATTCATTATTTCAAACTTTTTTTGTTGATACTGTTTGAATAGTAATTTAACTCTAAATGACATGTTCTCATAATCATAGATTCTGGATTGCTGATTTACATGAGCTATAAGCCAAACTGATCAACATTAAAACAACAAAAAGGTTTGAAATGTCACTTTATGTGTAATGAATATAAAAAAACTGTTTACTTTTTTAACACAAATGAACTATTTTCATGATATTCTGATGCAGCACTGAATTTCACAGGAAAATGCTAACTTCACAGCCGTGACATGATATGATAGGGCTCTATTTATAAGCTCATCATTTTTGACATTTCAAACAACGGTGATGAAACATGAGTATTGCGTGAGGTGTGGAGGAAAACATCAACAAACAAAATTAAGCTTTTCGAGCTGGCCTGATGAGTGATTGCAAAACCCGACCCCTGGCTCACCCCCATGTGCTATAATACACCCAAAATGTCCTCACTGTAACCCCGCCCTTAATCTACTTCCCCTGGCATCTGCTCTATTTCTGCTACCTCTCTCCCTCCCTGTTTCCCACTCTCATTTTTACCTTGTTTCTCTCTCCTGTGGTCTGCAACTCTGAGGGTCACATTCATTTTTGACCCTGAAATATGCTTTCTTCTTCCTTTGCTCTACAGTGACAATGTTCTAGCATGCATACGCTCACACTATGGGCAGTAGTGGACTAATCAATGCACTAATGGACACTGTGAGTGGTAGTCAGTAGCAGTAAACAGTACAAAGTTTCTGCTGAAGTATTGTCTTGTTATCCAGAGCAGTGCAGATTTCAAGGCCAACCTCAATAAGATAACATTTGACTGTCAGGCAACATGACTATGTTCAGAACTTTCAGAACACCCTTATTACTGGTGGTACAGCATGTTGCCACATCTTGCTCTGAAAGCATCACTGCTCCTAGTTGTTTAGGTTTATTACTAGCACTACTACTTGCATTTAGCTTGTAAACAGTGTTTCTTACCAGATTGTATCCTTTAACATCCTCACCAAGAAAGACCCCACAGTTTTCTAAAATGTATACTTTAAACATAATGAAATTCACTTTATACTAAAATCAAAACATAAACTACAAAAACTGAGCAATAATTTGCTAGTTTTTTTCCCCACTTTTTAAACACCACACTCATCTGTGGCTTTTCAGCATTTGGTCCAGTTTATTCCTTGTGGTATGGCTACAAAGCAATAGCCAATTGCATTTCTAGTGACCTCTAGTGGATGTGTTTAACCTACCATACCTCTACCAATTGGTAGAGATGGCACAATCACGTTCTGTTAAGTTCAACACCTTCTTCAAGACAATACAGTCACTTAAATATGCTCTACCAAGTGGTTGAGCAGAATGTTAAAGGGTTAAAGTGCTAAACAAAAGTAATCCCCATGGCAATCAAATGTGAGTTAATTTATTAAAACTTAATTGATACTCTATATCTTAGTGTTCAACTTACATCAGATATGTAACACCCCACCTCATCCTCAACTCCACCAACTCATCCCAAATGTACTGGATGGAGCTCTACTGCTCTACAGCTCAATACTCAACACCTCTAGCCCACACCTGGCATTAGACATGGTGCTAATAGGTTCATGTTTATCTGCTCCAGAGAGTCTTATTCTGTTTGTAGTACTGTAGTACAGTGACCTAATAAGCTGTGTGTGTATTTCCCCATCTGTGTCAGTACAGGTGCAACTTAATGCAGCTGAATGCATTGATTAGAAGGGGTGTCCACAAACATTTGGACATACAGTACCAGTCAAAATTGTGGACACACCTTCTCATTCAGTGTTTTTCTTTTTTTCCTACATTGTAAAGTAAAGGAACACATAAGGAATCATGTAGTAAACTTAAAAGTGTTAAACAAACCAAAATATGTTTTAGATTCTTCAAAGTAGACACACAACTGATGTCTCAAACACATTAAGAGGCAAGAAATGGAAGTAACGAACTCTTGACAAGACACAGCTGTTAACTGAAAGCCATTCCAGGTGACTACCTCATAAAGCTGACTGAGAAAATGACAAGAAAGCTGCCATCTAAGCAAGAGGTGCCTACTGTGAAGAATGTAAAATATAAACATGTTCTGGTTTGTTTAACACTTGTTTGTTTACTAATTAATTACAGATGTATTTCTTCATAGTTTGGATGACTTTAATATTAATCTACAATGCAAAACATTTTTAAATCATGAAAAACCACTAAATGTCCAGAAGGTGTGTCCAGACATTTGACTGGCACTGTATAGTGTATGTATAGGCTTATGTTACACGCTGCGTATAATTTGAGGCCATGTTCAATTAAATCAGCCTACGATGTCAGTGATTAACCTCTAACCCCAATGAAGAGTAGGGATGCCCCACCCATCCCCAGTTCTGAAGAGGAGCCAGTTCTGCATGAATAAAAACTCACTCTTCACTTAAAGATCCTTAAGAATTGTTGCAGACATATTAGTAGTAGTGCTGAAGTGTTCTATCATTGAGCACTTCATATGTACTCAGGCTTAACTCTAGATGTATGGATGCCCTGCGATGCCCAATTCTGAAGAGGAACAAGTAAAAACTCACTCTGTCTGAAGTTCCGCCTTCACTTAAGAATCAGTAAAAATTGCTGCCATATTAAGAGTAGTGGTGAAGTGCTGGATCTGTTAGCACTGTAAGTACTCAGACCTAACCCCTACAAGAAGTAGGGATGCCCTACCGTACACAGTTCTGAATGAAAATTCTCATTATGAAGATGCAGTAATGTTCAGTCTGTAACGTTCTTTGGAAAAATTAGAAACAGCAAGTATCTTACATTTACATTTCTATCACGCTCTTTTAGATGTTCAAAGCACTTTGACATTTGGGACAGACTTTAGAGACTTACTTCAACCACCAGCAGTGGTCAGCATTCACCTGGATGATGCAACAACAGCCAATCCACTTCAGAACTCAGCACACGTTAGCTATTAGAGAGGTGAAGAGAGACTAAATCGGTTTTTGAAGACGGAGATAGGAAATTTAGCCAGTGCATCAGGGTAACACCTCTCTAGTGTTATAAAGGAAATGACCTGGGATGGAGTTTTCAGAGAATCTGGATCTCTGGAGAATTGGTGCCCACTGGAGTAATGCCACCAACACCACTTACAGCAACCCACAGGCTTTTCCTTGGAAGTCTCCCATCCAAGTACTCTCCAGATTTTCATGTATGGCTGTTGGCCACTTGGGTTCAGTATAGTAAAGTACTAAATCACTAAGCACCATCAATAAGAGTCGCAGTGATGTGATCTCATTAGCCAGCTGTTCAGAAATTAATTGAGAAGTCGATTAGATGATGTTCATTTAGGGTACGAGTCCATTGTTTATTTAAAAGTGCAATAACAAAAAGGTGTCCCGTTTGCTTCTTTACCCAAACAATCATGACTAACTTTAACGTTAATGAAGATCTGGTGATGAAATTTGGATGAAATATACCTCAGTCTGTGTAAAAAAGACTGACGATACAACGTGCTGAAAATGTCCAGCATGCAGTTCTTTCCTCCTGTTCAGGAGGTGACATGGTCTGCATGGAGATGTGCTTTGATTGGCTTTCTTTTTCTGAATGGAGTTTGTTCACACCAGGAACACTTCCTCCTGTACTGTGCACATATATTATGCAGGGCGTGTTTCACAGGGTGATATAACCAATGTCCTGTGGCATGACCAAGAGGATAACTGAGGGCTTTAATGTCTCACTGGAGGGGCGCCGGCTTCTACTCCAATAGCACGGATATTAGTCATCAGACATGAACACCCATCTACCTGTACTGTAATCAAACATGTCACTCAGTTTCATCACCAGATCTCCATTAGTATTAAAGTTATTCAAGAAAAAAATGGGACACACTGTACTCTGTCGTGTTCATATGCTCAAGGCTGTTGTAACAGACTGTAATACACTACAGAATTCCTAGGGGGCGATAGGGTTTCTACTGTGTTGCAGCATGTGTGGCAGTGTGGTGAGTGCTTCAGTTAGTCAATTAACTATGTAATAGTGGACAGATTATGTGATTTTATAAATACCTGTTATAGTCACATTAAGAGTAGAGGTGAAGTACTGAATCGATAAGAGCTAATAGTCGTATTATTGACAGAAAATCCTAACTCTGCTCATCCTTAATGAGAAGTGGAAGCGGCTAGGCCTAGCTATGCTTTCAGAATCAGAACCCAGGTGTTCTCATTAGGCTGTGTGTATATGTGTGTGTGGACGTGCTGAGTGTGAGTCAGTGTTGAGAGGAGACAGGAAGGCCCTGTGGGTTTACAGGTCTTTCTCCAGCACCTCCGAAACGGCTAAGCCAAGCTGAGCCTGTCCTGCTCCATCAGCGCTGTGTGTGGCTTCCTGGCTGCCTCGTCCACCTCCAGGCAGACCCAGTGGAACTCAGAGTGGGTCGCCCGGCTGATGGAGAGAGACAAGCTGAACACACAATGCTCCAGCACACACTACCTACCTGCTCTGTGTGGCTCTCTCTCTCTCTCTTTCTCTGTCCTCTTTTTCGCTTATCGTAGAGGTGACTCCCTCAAGGCCTGCTCCTTGTGCCGATGCAGGCAAAGCAAGAAGCAAGAGTGTGTTGCACTGGGAGTTTAAGCTCAGTGTGTGTGTGTGTGTGTGTGTGAGAGAGTGAGAGAGAGAGAGAGAGAGAGAGAGAGAGAGAGAGAGAGAGAGAGAACTCAGAATGTTTAGATCTTATTTCACCTTTTCCCTTGTGCATTTTTTCCTCTAAGTGTGTATGTGGTGTCTGTGTGTGTGTGTTTGTAGTATGTGTGTGTCACCATGCATGCTTGCTGTGATTATTTCTGCAGGTTCAGTGGAGCATGCTGAAGCCCCTAAAGCAGAAATGAAAGACCTGGCAATAAGGGTGGGTGATATGATGACAAACATTGCAATACTTGGAAGCATGACTGGGCAGTATTGCAAAAAATATAATATCACAATACTTTAAGATTATACTTGTTTACTTGAGGCAGAATACAGATAAATGTCATATCATATACTTGATAATGATAATGGACCTACGTTAATAACATCTACACTACCGGTCAGAAGTTTTATAACGTTTCAGGTCTGTGCCTAGTATGTCAGGGGTTCATCCTACAGCGAGATAATAACCCAAAACATAAGTCCAAGCTCTGCCAGAACTACCTCAGGAAAAAAACAACAAGATGGTCAGCTTGAAAACATGGAGTGGAGCACAGTCTCCAGACTTAAACCCCATCCAGCTGATTTGGGATGAAGTGAAAAGCAAAGCAAACCTACAAGTGCCAACATTTATGTGAACTTCTGCAGCAGATTTGTGAAGAACTGTCTGAAGAATGTTTGATGTCTGTTGTAGAAAGAAAGTCACGAGTGTGTTCAGCTGTTATATCTGACAAAGGAGCTACTTTGTGTCCAAAGTTTAGACACATTGTGGTCTATAAACTGATTCCATGAGATCTTATATAACTCTTATGCTTTCATTTCAGAGTCAATGAGACATTAAACTCAATCATTTTAATATAAAGCTGGAAAAGTTGTGTTCTAAAACTTTTGGCTGGTAAACTTGTATTTGTGGATTTGTTGCCAGTAGAATGTACTGTAGCTTTGGGAAATACACCAGACAGGTGAAATGTTTTTCTGTGGATTATTTTGAAGTAATGAAATATGTTTTTCAAGTTGTCTTGACTTACACTTCGAGGACTCACTATTGTGAGTTCCATACAATAGTTTATAGCACAGGTGGGTTTTGTGATTTATGCAGAAGGAGTCCCTGCTTTACGCCACTGGTAATAAGTGGCAGCGAGTGACAAGCTCAGTTGACAAAAAATATTAACTTGCAAGTAATATTGGTTGTACTAGTGCCTGTCCAAAATTGTGATTAAGTCTGTGTTTGTAACTGTTGTATATTTGATATTTATTACATGTAAAGTGACATATTTCAAGCATTTTTGTTTTAATGTTGATACCATTTGAATATAATTGTCTCTACATTAGATATTCTAATAATCTGAGATTCTGGATTTTTGATCATTATGAACTCTACACCAAACCTCCGTTCTGTGGGTAAATATGCACTGGAAAAAGTGCATATTGCGATGGAGTAAGTTCACCAAAACTCATTCTTTACTTTCTTTTTTGTCAATGTGACTGCACACAGACATTTCACCTCCACATTTAACTCATCACTGCAGTGAAACACACACACTAGTGAACACACTAGGCTGTGAGAACATGTGCCTGACGCTGTGGACAGTTGGTAGTTAGGTGCCTTGCTCAAGGGCACTTCAGTCACGACCAGTGTTGGGAACGTTACTTTAAAAAAGTAATTAGTTATAGTTACTCACTACTTGTTAAAAAAAGGAACTTAATTAGTAACTGAATTACTCTATAATAAAAGTAACTCGTTACCAGGGAAAGTAACTATTTGCAATACAGTTATATGTTATAAAAAAGTAAGTAAGACATAATGTACACATTACATGCACGTTTTTGCCTTTAACCTCAATGAATTTAAAATAATGTTTATATCGCCACCTTGAAAATGCTAACTTT
>BRDA01043306.1:2050-12050 GCA_036984385.1 Crenuchus spilurus
ACTAAGTGAGTAAAGCGACAGTTAGTTTTTCCCTAAGTCGGAGTCTCTCTTGTAAGTTAGTAGTACGTCTTCGACTCGCAGGCCCGGTCGGCTCCGGTCGGGTGACGGGGGTCTCTGTGACTCGCAGGCTACCCGCCCTGTTTCGGGCCGTCAATAGGTTACTGAGCAGAGCAAAGTGACGTGCGAAACGAAACGGTAACTTCAGACACCTGCGAGTCGCAGGTGGGACAAATTTCGTGACACTTCGACGTCCTTACTCACTCTCCTTGGGGCAGTGGGCTGGCCTCGGCTGGCCCGGACGCTCAGCTTCTGCATGATGATTGAATGTTCTCTCTGAGGCTGAATCCCTTTTTGATTGACAGCGAAATGAGTGAATCAGTGATTTTTTGGTGTAAACCTCTGTGGGAGCATTTTTTAATTTTCATTCTGTTCTGAGTTGAACCGGAGACTTTCCTAATCCTCTTAGCGGCATTTTCTTTGTTAAAAATGACTAGTGACAATTCTATTTCTGGTGTTTTTTTGTAGCTGCTTGTGTTTGGAGACTGACTTCTATCACTTTTTCTGACTTCTACCACAGTTTCTGTCCAGCGGTAGCACTCACAGACGGACACACTTCACACTAGCCTCGCCCCAGTCCCAGCTAGATATATATCTGTGTATGTACACACTCCTGCTGTTTACTGTGTTACTCCTCGTCCTCCCACCCAAAAAGGAGTTGTACAGTTTGATGGCTTGAGGGACAAAGGAGTGTTTTAGTCTGTTTGTCCTGCACTTGGGGAGGAGCAGTCTGTCACTGAACAGGCTTCTCTGATGACTGATGACAGTGTGCAGAGGGTGACTGGCATTGTCCATAATGTCCAGCAGTTTGTTTAGAGTCCTCCTCTCTGCCACCGTCACCAGAGAATCCAGCTTCATGCCAACTACAGAGCCGGAACGCCTGATCAGTTTGTCCAGCCTGGATGTGTCCTTCTTGGATATGCTGCCCCCCCAGCACACCACAAAGTAGAACAGGACACTGCTGACCACAGACTGGTAGAACATCCACAGGAGCTTCCTGCAGACATTGAAGGACCTCAGCTTTCTCAAGAAGTACGTCCTTCTCTGTCCCGTCCTATACAGGTGGTCAGTGTTGCAGGACCTGTCCAGTTTTCTGTCCAGCCACAGCTCTAAATACTTATAGGAATCCAAAGCCTCAACCTCAACTCCATCGATCAGAACTGGTTGTGACTTTTGTCTGGACCTCCCAAAGACAAGCTCCTTGGTCTTTGAGGTGTTGAGCTGTAGATGGTTCCTGTGACACCAGACAGTAAAGTGCCTCACCAGACTCCTATACTCCTCTCTATCATCCCTGATACATCCCGCAATGGCTGTGTCATCAGCAAACTTCTGAATGTGACACAGCTCTGAGTTGTAGCAGAAGTCTGCTGTGTACAGGGTGAAGAGAAGGGGGGCCAGTACCTTGCCCTGGGGTGTTCCAGTGCTTCTGATGACAGTGTTATAGGCCTTAGAACAGCTGTTTAATCTACACTTGAAGTTTAGCACAAATTTCACACAAAGCATTATGGGATGTAGGAAAATTTACATTTTCTTTATGATATTTTGATGTAAAGGTAATGCTTAAAAAATCACTTCTGATGTTTTATGCAAGTATAAACTCACCTGTCCTGGTCATTTTATTGTCCTCTGGGTTTAGACGTGTTTAAACGTTTACAGACAACTTCAGCTTGAACAGGGCAAATGTATGCCTGCAGACACACAAACACCCCATGCATGCAAACACACACCTTATGAATATGTTCTGGTATGTATATGCACCCATCGTTAATGTTTTAATCAGACAGAAATCCTCCTCTGGGCCTCAGGATCAGCAACTCATAACCACATTTAAACATTTTATTTAATATAAATGTATATATAGCACCTTTTATATATAACAACATAGCTCAGAGGCCGACATTAATCTTAGAATAACACACATCTCATTTATCTCACAATAACACACACACATACACACACACACACACACACACACACACACACACACACATACACACACATACACATTCACCTTAAACTCACCACCTCAGGCTGGAATTAAGTATTGACTTAATATTATAATATTAGACTTAATACCTCACCCATCCCACCTCTGATCACAGGCAGAGATTAAAACATGTACTCCGGCAAGGTGAGAGAGGAGAAACCCCTAAGACTGCACTTACAGTGTCTGACCACATGGAGGCACTCAGGTTACACAGGAGTGCAAAACAATGAGGCTGCACTTACAGTACCTGACCACATGGGGGCACTCAGGTTACACAGTTTAATGAGACAGAGGAACAACACAGACGCGATAGTTACATCACTCAGCCACTGGAGGACACTCAGGTCATGTGGTTTACAGAAAGCAGAATCTCAGGGCCACGTCTACAGAGTTTAAAGACGCTTGTGTAATTCTGTGAAAAAATAATGATTTATTCATCTTTATTCAATTAAATGTATCTGAAATATTACATTTAGTTAATATGTGAAATAAAACAAATGATAGGACCTGAAAGTGAATTTGCTTTGAGATGATGTCGTTTTTGTACAATGCCCTTTAGAGCCCTGATGCTGATGTGTTTTACATTAACTTATTGCTCTGGGTTGCCTGATATTAAACATATATAACTGATCCCATCTAAAAGTGCATTATGTCATTTACTTATATCATTAAGTTAATGATTTCATTATTCAGGTCACACACTTTGCTCTCTGGAGCGTAGACCTGGAGATTTAAAGTCATTTCTAACTTTTATTATCTGAGCAGTATGAGACTTTATTGAGATCTAAACCAAAAACTCTTGAGATCTATACTAAAAGGTCTATGTCCTCAGAGAAACATCTGAGCAGCAGATCTGATACTTGTTTGCATTTTGATCTGATCTCATTGTTGGAGAAAATACTGAGATGTTGAGCAGATCTTTTGGATATTTTCTGGCCTCTGGGTGATGCAGGTCAGGCTTCACTGTCTCTGTAAGTTTTCTCACACACTCCAGAGAACAGCTGGATGAAATGATGAACTCAGCATGTTCCTGCACGGTTCCTGGGGGTTTGGACCAACTCTGTCGTCAAGGATCGACCTCAATCATGGGTGGATTGCGGTTTGGCCATCTAGGGTGTGTGTGTGTGTTGTAGAAAACTTAGTAGAAGAAATGAATTCTCCTTCAACTGACCCACACCAAAGAGCACTTCAAAGCACAGCGTGATGGATGTCTGTCTGCCTGGTGTGTGTGTGTGTTCCCCTGATTGACAAGTAGTAAATGGAGAACCTTAATTGTCAAAAGTTTGGACACACCTACAGTTGAAGAAAAAAAACCTTCACAGAGAAAAGAAAAATCACAAGATGTTCTTCAGATTAGATTAGATTAACTTATTGTCTCAACATTTAATTCATCCATGCATTGAAACACACACACACTAGCCTGTGAGAACATAGCTAAGCTGTGGGCAGCTCTATCCATGGTGCCTGGGGAGCAGTTGGGGGTTAAGGGCCTTACTCAAGGGCACTTCAGTCATGACCTGCTGTGGATCGAAATGGTGACCTTCCAGTGACAAGACCAGAAGTCTATCCACCAGACCACAGTGGACCTTCTCATGTTGTGCTGTGAGTGGTGACCAGTGTAAAAAAAAATAATGTTTTTGTCCAGTAATCCGCTTTTTAAAATAAACCTGCTACACGTCTGACTTTCTCAAAGCACGCTAAGCTCCACAGTCACAGTTTGTGGATTTAAAATAACTGGGGAAAACACTACGAACCTCAAGAGGTCCTCAGTTCTCACCACCACGATTTTTACAAAAAGGTAAGCTAACGTAGCTAATGTAGTTAGCTAGCTAGATGTTAAGTAGTTCGCTAACAGTGATGAATATGTATATCTGATATGTTTCATTTTTAAATTTTTCAATGTATAAATGGGATATGTGCAATCCATTATCATTATTTTAGGTGTTTAGGTTAAATAGATCACAAACGCATCTAACTGGAGTCGTAAGACACACATACATTTTAAATACAGTCATATAACGAAACGAAGAGGAAAGGCACGTAAGCCGTGGTAGTCCACATTAAGTGCAAGTTAATGTTAGCCAACAGGAACGTGTAAAAGAAATGAGAAAAGGCCAGCACACCGGAGAAGCCCAACTCTTTCCCTCTTAATCTATCCTTTATCATTTGTGACAGAAAGCTCAGAGGGCAGACTTCTCTGGTGTGTCTGTTTGTTATACTGGATATTTACGCAGACATAAGTAATTTCTGGTTTTTAAGAGGCTGTGAAGGGATTGCTGTTAATGTGTGTGTTTAGTCACGTTGATACCAAATTGTATTTACATACATTTTGTCATAAAGTTAAATAAACGCAAAATGTTTTAGAAAAAGAAAAATGGGCCAACTTTCTTCCACAATATCTGATGTCATTGTGTTATTAAATGTAACAAAAATTATAGACTATTGTTTTATTAAAATAACAGTAAGCAGTCTAAAATAGCTCTAATTTAAAATAGTGTAACTAAAAAATACAACTAAAATTAGATAAAAAATTTTAAACATTTAATTGACTAAAACTAGTCTAAAATGTTTTCAGTTTTCGTCAACAAAAACTAGACTAAAACTAACAATAACTCCATGACTAAAATTTGACTAAAACTAATATACATTTTAGTCAGAAGACTAAGACTAAAACTAAATCAAAATCACCTGCCAAAATTAACACTGGTGGTGACTAGCTTCACGTAGATTTGGTGCACTCCGGAGTTTAATTTGTTGAAGAGTCAGATCTTAATATTCTCCTGTTACACATGTTAAAGCTCTGAACACTAAATGCAGTTGTCCTCCACTCTGTCTTTGAATAACTCTCAGCTTTGTTGGGTCGGGAACTTGTGATTTTTTTTTGCTGTTGCTAACAGCTACATCCATGAAGAGACTTTGATCTTTCTTCAACCTCTCCGTTCCTTTATGTTCAGCTCTTCTTTTCATTCGATGGCATTCAAAAACAAGCATCAACATTCAGTGCATTCAGGCATCAAAAAGTCAGTCAACAACATGTCACTTAAAAGTACAGATATATACTGCTCTCTTTCACACAACAAAGCAATATCTGTGACAGTGGTGCTGTTTTTCAGAGATTTCTGGGTATTTTTTAGAGTCTCTTCTAGGGCTGCACCAGCACTGATGAAGTCTTTTATCTGCTAGTGCTTCAGAAGACCACTAATGTGTTCTTCAGCAGAGGATCCCAACCAATTACCTTAAAGGAAAAGAGCACTCAGATAGATATTTCTCCTCTTACCCCACATGTAGTCCATCAGCCAAGACATGATTGAATTTCCAAATTTGCGTCTTTATTTTAACTGCAGCTGTGAGGCTAACATCGCTAACAAACACTAGAACTCAATAGTCCAAGCACCTGTCAGTGGCTCTGCAAGAATTCTATGGATTCAATTTAAAATCAGCCCACATTGCAAAACAAGGTTGGGAACCCCTGCTGTAGAAGTCTGTGTTTATACTGAAGAACTGGTCTGCCATGACTACAGCAGAATGATGCTCTTTAATGGCTCAGGAGATTAAGTCTTATTAATAATCTCATATATTATATTCTAACCGATGCCCATCTATCTATCTATCTATCTATCTATCTATCTATCTATCTATCTATCTATCTATCTATCTATCTGTCTGTTTGTCTGTCTGTCTGTCTGTCTGTCGATCTGTCGGTCGGTCTGTCGGTCGGTCAGTCGGTCGGTCGGTCGGTCTGTGCAACTGTTTAGCATGTGAAGGTCGCCGGTTTAATCTCCTGTTTGAAGTGCCCTTGAGAAAGGCACCTAACCCCCAGCTGCTGCCTGTGGATAGTGTCATGTTATTAGATAAAGTACGCTAGTGCGACAGTATCTTAAGGGGTCAATTTATTTAATTGCTCTCCTTCAGTAACATACCTCTAGAGGCCTCTATCTCCACATAGTGGCCTCATCTAACATCAACATTGTAGTCAGCACCACATCTCCCCTATCTAGAATCATTGGGTAGACTGCCAATGATCCACCGAACCTTAGAGGATTATTCTGCCTTTGCATTGGAAGGTTTGGTTCCTATCTGGACCTAAACAACAGAACACATTTAACAAACTTTATTTTAGCAAATAACTAAACACATCCTGGCCTGATTGCTGTTCTGTCTTGCCTAGAACAAAGCTACTCATACTTAAACATTTTGCTCAAGATAAATTTTACTTATACTCCTTAATCAACACCAAGCATACTTATAACAAACACAGACCTGGTGGTGGGTGTGAAACAGTCTGCTTATGTGGTTCATCAGAACTTTGCCCTGGAAAACATCCAAGGGTTTGCCCTGTAGCACCATAACTGCTTTGCTCTGCTGAGAACTCCATGGGAATGAGATGACTGCGATTTCGTCTGATTGTCCCCTGGGGTCCCTCAATGATATAGGAACGTGGAGTCGAGTGAGTGCTAACTACAACACTGGTCGCACCTTGATCTGTGACCCACACTTCCTTTCCAGGAGATAGTTGGTCGAGACTTCTTGCACGATGATGCAGATTGTAGCGTTGAGCATCTCTCATCTTCTTCTCTCTTTCTTTTTGAGCAACCACCTCTCTGTCAGGAAGAGCAGGAGTCAATAGAGCAGGAAGATTTGGCACTTTTGTACAAAGTCTTCTCCCCATGAGCAGTTGAGCAGGGCTGTATCCATTCTGCATCAGAGTTGCTCGGTATGCAAGAAGAGCAAGATAAGTTTCAGCTGCTTTTTTCAGAAGACCTTTCACTGTTTTAACTGCTCGTTCTGCTTCCCCATTACTTTGAGGATATTTTGGGCCACTAGTGACATGACGGAACCCATATGTCTCAGCAAATGCTGTGTAAACTGCACCCGAAAACTGTGGCCCATTATCAGTCACTAGTGTGTCTGGGATGCCATGACGTGCAAAGATTGATTTTAGGTGGTGGATCACATCTGTAGATTTGGTGTGCATTAGCAAAGCAATTTCCACATATCTTGATGCGTAATCCACTACCAGTAAGTAATTCTTACTTCCCAGCATGAACAAGTCTGCTCCAACTTTTTGCCATGGATGACCTTGGTACGGTGTTGGAATCAGAGGCTCTTTGTTGTTCTCTCTCTTTTTACAGCAGATTTGACAATTGAGAACCAACTCATTCAGCTGCTGACTTAACCCAGGCCACCATACTAACTGTTGTGCACACTCCCTACACTTCACCACTCCCTGGTGACCTTCATGCAGTCTGGCAAGCACATCATTTTGCATTGCTGAGGGAATGACAAGCCTACTTCCCTTCAGAAGCAGTCCATCCTGAACTGTGAGAAATGCCTGTTCTGCCCGGTATAGCCTCAGTATAGGCTCACTGTTAGTGTTTTGTGGCCATCCTTCCATACATAGCTGCATCACTCGAGCACACACACTGTCCCTCTTCAGCTGTTCCCTCAGCTCACCAAGGTGCTGGCATAATCTTATCATGTCCACATAAATGTTTGTGTCATCTAACAGCTCCTTCTCTTCTGTCATTTCTCCCATCATCACAGGAGCGCGTGACAGTGTGTCAGCTGTCCACAAACACTTTCCTGGCACATGAGAGATTAGGAATAGTGCATCAAACGCATGCGGAACCGCAAAATGCGAGGTGGAAAGACGTCCAAAAGTTGAGACCCCAGGAGGCTCAAAAGCAGCTTGTGATCTGTTTCCAACTAAAAATGCTTGCCAATGAGGAAATTTCTGAACCTTTCGCATGCCCAGGTCAGCCCCAAAGCCTTCTTCTCAACTTGTGCATATCTCTGCTCCGTCTGAGTGAGAGAACGTGACACGTAGTCTACCAGCCTCCACACTCCATTCCACTGTTGAAGTAGAACACTCCCTAAGCCATAGGATGATGCATCTGCAGTAACTTTGCATTCCATGTTAGGGTCATATATAGCTAACACTGGTGGGGATGTTAGTGCATCCTTCAGGTCTTGAAAGGCTCTGACCTGTTCAACGCCCCACACCCAGCAGTTCTTCTTAGAAAGGAGATCTCGCAAAGGCTGGTCCCTCTCAGCTAATCTTGGGATAAACTTTCTAAGCTGATATTCCATGCTAAGAAAACTCCTCAACTCACTCACATTCCTTGCCTAACTCATACGCCGTACAGCTTGCGTCTTGCCTGGATCAGGTCTGATGCCACTGGCGGAAATCACGTGACCCAGGAAGGTTACCTCTGTTTTGGACAGGTCACACTTTTCAACATTCAGCGTGATGCCAGCCTTCTCTATCTTTTCCAGCACCACATGCAAACGAGTGTCATGGTCCTCCTGAGTCTGGTCCCACACCAGCACACCATCCATATGACACACAACACCCTCGAGTCCCTCTGTGACCTCAGACACCATTCTGTTTTGAAAATGTTCCAGGGCTGAAGTGATGCCAAATGGCAGATGATTAAAGTGGTATCGGCCAAAAGGTGTAATGAAAGTTGTGTATTTTGAAGAATCTTCACTTAGTGGAATTTGCCAGAATCCCATCCAGCTTGCTGAATAAGCTTGCTCCTGCGAGCATCCCCAGTGTTTCTTACACTGATGGCAGTGTGTATTTCTCCCGACACACAAATTTATTGAGGTGAGTGACATATTCGTACTGCACTTGTCTTCTCGGGCACTACTACAATACTAGAACACCAGTCTGTTGGCTCCTCTATTCTGCGTATCACCCCAAGACTTTCCATGCGGGACAGTTCTTGCGTAACCTTGCCCATTAATGACAATGGAATTCTCCTAGGTGTTTTCAATGAATAGGGTTGTGCCCCAGATCTCAGCCTGATTGTATATGCCTGCTGCATCTTACCCAGACCATTGCATATTTTTGGATAGCTTGACTTCAGCGTATCAACAGTGATGCTGTCTAGACACACTACAAGCTCCATCTTACCGATTGCAGGTCTTCCCAGCAATGCAGTGTGCAGGTATCAGGTGACATACACCTCCTCTTTCACTTTTTTCTCCCCACTCCTCAGCAACAGTTCAGCGACGCCCACAACATCCAGTGGACTCCTGCCTGGCCCCCGCAGTGACTTTGTTGCTTTTTGAAGAGTACGTACGACACTGTCTGCAAAGATTTCTTCAAAAACATTGTATGGAATCACAGTGACGTCAGCACCAGTGTCAATTTTGAATGGCACACATTTGTTATTTATTTTTATGTTAATCATCCATGGCTCACCTGCACCTGTTATACTGCCTAGGAAAACACTATCTTCTTCCTCCCCTTCAATTACATGCACATCTTTTGAATTCCTGCATACACGTTTAAAATGCCCTTTTTTTCCACATAAATGGCATTTACTATTTTTCGCAGGACAATCATGCTGTGAATGGGATGGAGAACTGCCACATTTATTACATGGATTACTTTTCACCCTTTTCATTTGAATGGTATTTTGTTTTGCTTGATGGCTGTTTGATTGCTGCTGCTTTTCTTTGGCATATTTCTTACTACTGCCTTTATACACTCGATCAACAGATTTAGTTTCACCTGCCTCTGTATTAGTGTCACCTCACAGAGAAGATTGTTGCCTTTTCACTTCCTCGGTTTGCCTTGCCATGTTTACTGCCTTTTCTAAAGTAAGATCGGGGTTTAACTGCATTCGTTCAGACAACTGTTTATCTGTCAGCCCAACAACAAGCCTGTCTCGAATCAGCTCATCATGTAACATTCCGTAATTGCAATGCTCTGCCGGAGCATACAGTGCAGTCACAAATGCATCCACAATTTCACTTTCTCCCTGTCTGCGCATGTTAAACTTTGCACGTTCATAAATGACATTTTTCTCGACAATGAAAAATGCTTCAAACCCTTCTCGCACTCCAGCATAAGTCTGTCGTTGGTCATCATTCAATTTTAGTCCGTGCAAAATATCATCCGCCTCGTCCCCCATGCAATAAATCAGTGTGTTTACCTGATTCTCC
>BRDA01043309.1:0-14716 GCA_036984385.1 Crenuchus spilurus
AGGAGGGGGAGGCTTCAGGGGCTTCAGGGATTACAGGAGTTTTAGGAGGGAGACTTTGAAAATTCCTCAGAATGTCTCCGTAGCTCTAGTGCTAGAGTATGTGCTGGAAATCTAATCAGTTAGTTAGTCAGCTGTTCCAACTTAAAATTTGCATGAGTTAAAGGATCTAATGCTAACATCATGGTACCAGATAGCATTATACAACATCAGAGGTCTTGAAGTGTCCATGCCTTCCTGGAAAGGAGCTGTTTGGAGACACAGGGAGAACTAACAGCATCGTAAGAACATTATAATATCGGTCATAATGTTATGTGTATATTTAACAACATCTGGTAATGCAATCTAATACAAAAAGTAAACAGAGTGAATGTGGATATAATGATGTCTCAGCTTTGTCAGCCTTAAGTTAAGAACTCTCTCTATACAAATTTATCATTGAAGTGGAAGATTCAAATATTCTACACGAAACAATAAGCCTGGATGATTTTCTAAACCATGGGTAGAATATGGCATATATAAGTGGATTTACAGAAGAGTTAAGCACATTAGCCAGCCAATCCACGCCATTGATGAAGTAGTCAGGTCTTTAAATGATAGCGCACCAATATAAAATGGTACCCAGCATGCAAAATAAACACAAATTACAATTCCCAGTGTTTTTGCCGCTTTGGTTGTGGAAGAGATTGAAACATCATTTCTTAAAGCTTTAACAGCTTTAGCTTGACGTCTCGCCACGTTAAAAATGAGAGAATACATGATCAGTATAATAGAGCAAGGGGCAATAAAGAAAACAATCAAGCTAAGAATTACACAGGAATTCTTCACAAAAACAATACACTCTCCATCACATCTACTATACATCTGAGATGGAGTAAGGTGGTCATTCAAATACATAAATATAATCATATACAGTATACAAAACGTCCAGCCTAGAGTTATGAGCACAGACATTCTGGAAACAGTGACTCTACTGGAATAAAGCAGAGGGTCACTGATGGCAATGTAGCGATCAACTGCAATAAAAACCAGATTACAGAGAGATGCTGACACAGACAGTCCAATGATTATTTCAGAAACAGAGCATGTTGTTTCCCCAAGATACCAACAAGAGTCAAAAAGTTCCATTATTTTCACAGGCATAACAAACAGTCCCACAATAAGATCTGCCACAGCCAGAGAGAGGATGAGCAGGTTGGTTGGAGTGTGGAGCTGTCTGAAATGAGAGATGGAGATGATCACCAGCAGGTTCAGAAACACAGCGCACACAGATACACATGAGAGAAAAATATGCAGGAATAAATGTCCAGGTCCTGATTGGACCACTTTCAGACAGGATGAGTTGTTGTCAGGAAAGCAGTATTGAACTTTGGTGTTTTGTGTATAGTCTGTGCTCTCCATCTAAATCAGATCCAGATCTGCGAGTTTGGAAGTGATGCTGTTGTGTTGTTCAGTAACACTGAACTGGGAGATTTGTCTAAGTGACATGTCTCTTTATACTGTACCTAACCAGAATTCATCATACTCCCTCCTCCCCATGTGGTGCTATTTAATTTCTTACATCAGTAACTGAACATTACATCATTATTTAAAGTGACAGTTACATACAGGTAGGGGTGGTGGTGAGGGTCACAATAACAGTTAAGCAGTGGTTCACAGCCCTGGTTTGAGAACTTAATTTGCAGACAGAAAGAAACACCAGAAGATGCCTTTGCAAGTGAACATTTGGCAGATTCACTTATCCAGAATATGATACCAGTCATTTATAGGTGACTGTGGCATGAGGAGTCTTGCCTAATGACCCTAACTGGTATGGTGTGACTGACCAAAGCTGGCATGGGATCTCAATGTTAAACATGGAGTTCAGCAATGATTTAATACACTGTACTAACCAAAAAACAACAGGTCATAATGCAAATGTACTACAGATACAACATGATCTTTAAGGTCCAAGTGGTACCATCATGTTTTACTATGTCTACTTCTCCATACATAACTACAGCCACCCAAAATCAGTTACTGACACTTTGTAACATAATTCTATCAAGTTGGAAGCAGAATTTATCCAAAATGTATTGCCAATAGTAATATTTTACCAAATTAAACATTGTTACATCTTAGACTTGCTGTGACTATAGTTCTGCCATAAAACCTCAAGGAGTGAGAATAATTGTACAAGTATTTTAATCCACATTAGGATATATGGGTGACATGGTGGCTTAGTGGTTAGCACGTTCGCCTCTCAGCGCTGAGGTCTTGGGTTCAAGTCCCCATCTGGGTGGAGTTTCCATGTTGGTGTGGTTGAGTTCTAAGTGTGTAAATGGAGTGTGTTAATTGTAAAGCATCCTTGGGTTTGAGAAAGATGGTATATAAGTGTAATGTTAATTCATTCATATATGATATAAATTCGTAAAGAATCGTAAAATACAAATTTATAGGATGCAGTGGAATCCAAATCATCATTTGAGCAAGCCAAAGGCGAAAGTGGCAAGAAAAAAATCCTTAGGCCTTGGAGGGAGAAATGTTCAGAGGATCCAAGGCTTAATGAGGGGAACCCATCCTCCTCAGGTCAATCTGGATTTAAGATTATTAACAGAGAGATTAAGTATAAGAGTCTTTGGCATAGGCCCCATCACCAGTCCTGGTCTTGCAGCATTCAGTCTGAAGCTGATACTGCCGGACAGCATGGGCGGAGTCAAAAGTTTAACACAAAATTTTTACAAGAAAATATAGAACCTCACCAAAGAAGTCAACAGATGGATCACACTGTCTGTAATAAATTACAGAAGTTATTAATTAAACGAACAGAGGAACATACAGTATACCACCTTTATGCCACCAGTAATTGTCTGCTACTGTACAGTAGGAAAATTAAGGTAGAATACAAGGCACAATACTAAGAATTTATACAGAATACAATATAATGGAGAAGGGCTTGTACAGCTTTGTCAATTTACTTATTTATTGCCAGTTTGGAGCTAGAACTACAATGCACTCTTCTAGGTCATGGCCCATATGTGCCTGAGTTGTGCTGTCTACAATCCAGTGATCATAGTCCATTATGACTGCGGTAGTTTGTATTACTACTAGCATAGGCTTTACCAATTATGCCAATAACCACTGATGGTGCCTAGGTAAACTGTATACAGTTGCAGTAGTGCAGATCATGGGTTTTTTCTGCCATACACAGCTGAGAAATGCCCTTGTAAGCCATGCACAAATGTAGCAGCGTGGACCATATGGCGTTAACCACTGGGCAATCCCAATGTATGCTGCGTACAAATGTGGTAGCGTGGGCTATAAAGCCCTTTATGCTATTAATAATAGAATGGCGAAACCAATGAAATTTTTCATCGGTGAAAAGCACACACTCTACCCCCTCGCTCCCCTGCTGTGAGCCATTAAGCGGCTTGTTATGCAAAATAACCAACAGCGCATCTTCACACTGTCACCCAAACACAACAAGATCTGACTCAGGCCTTGTTATCTGAGTCAGGCCTTGTTATATGAGTCAGGCCCTGTTATATGTGTCAGGCCCTGTTATTTGAGTTAGGCCTTGTTATTTGAGTTTGGGCTTGTTATATGAGTCAGGCCTTGTTATATGAGTCAGGCCCTGTTATATGTGTCAGGCCCTGTTATCTGAGTCAGAAACACAGTGCACACAGATACACATGAGAGAACAATATGCAGAAATAAATGTCCAGGTCCTGATTGGACCACTTTCAGACAGGATGAGTTGTTGTCAGGAAAGCAGTATTGAACTGTGGTGTTTTGTGTATAGTCTGTGCTCTCCATCTAAATCAGATCCAGATCTGCAAGTTGGAAATGATCCTGTTGTGTTGTCCAGTAACACTGAACTGGGAGATTTGCCTCAGCGCCATGTCTCTTTATAATGTACCTAACCAGAATTCATCATTGTAATGTTCAGCCCCCCTTGCACATCCTCATCTCTCTCTCTCTTCTGCTTTGCTTCTCTGTGCTCTCACTCCCATTCTTTCCAACATACACACACACCTGTAGGCCGGGTTTGCCCTGCTGTAGTTTCCATGTTGGCCATTCACACATACACTACAGTTCCCACCATGCACCTCACCTCCTCTATTCAGATCACCTGTTTCACAAAACGGCAGTCACGGTGTTTTCGTATTTAAGTGGCATTTCCCCACAGGTCTTCGCTCGGCATTGTTTTCATTTCACCTTTCTTTAAGCATGCCCATAGCCCTCCTTGGTTCTCCTTCTGTTCAGGTCTGGGTTGTCCTTGTTTCAGTTTTGGGTCTTCATTGTCTTTTCTTAATGTTTCCTAGTTTCAGAGTATTTCCTAGTTTCTGAGTGTTTCCTAAGTCAGAATGTTTCCTAATTCAGAGTATTGCCATGAGTAGGCCCTGTTTCTGTTATGCCTTGTTATGATTAGGCCTTGTTTTTTGTTTCACTTTGTTTTGAGTAGGCCTTGTTATTTTCTGTTTGTTCGTTCCTTTAAAATAAAACCTTATATTATTCCTGCACTCATCTTCTTTGTTATTTGTGTCTCACATTGGAGTGGGCACAATACCAATTATACCAATAATACCAATACCAATTTATACAGAATACAATATAGTGGAGAAGGGTTTGTACAGCCTTGTTAATTTATTTAATTATTGCCAGTTTGGAGCTACAATGCACTCTTCTAGGTTATGGCCCTTAGCTGTGCTGGCTAAATTCCAGTGATCATGGTCCATTATAACTGAGGTATTTCACAGTACTTTTCCCTTTACGCCAATAACCACTGATGGTGCCTATGTAAACTGTATACAGTTGCAGTAGTGCAGATCACGGGTTTTATCTGCTATAAACAGCTGAGAAATGCCCTTGTAAGCCATGCACAAATGCAGCAGCATGGACCATATGCTGTTAACCACAGGAAAATGTATGTTTCATACAAATGTGGTAGCCCTTTATGCCCTTTATGCCAATAACCACTGATGGTGCCTATGTAAACTGTATAAAGTTGCAGTAGTGCAGACCACAAGTCTTTTGGTCGACCATGAACTCTACCGAAAACGTAGCCATGAAGTCTGTCAGAAACTGAAAGTGGAAAGAATTGATCACTGTTTGTCAGCTGTCTGATGAGTTTACTGTCAAAACTGGTGCCCGACAAGAAGATGCCACATCACCACTTCTGTTCATCATTGTCATTGACAGCATTATGTACAAAGCATTTAAAGGCAGATCAAGTGCACAGTTTGGAACAAATCAATTCCTGATTGACCTGATGTTTGCTGATGACAGTGCCATCTTTGCTGAAAATGATGCTAACGCAACTGATATACTGTATGATATGAGCCGTACAGCAAGACCTTATGGATTTAAGATCAATGTAGACAAAACAAAACTGATGGCTCATGGTCAACTGTCCACCTCAATAGAGCCCAGGTTTGACAAGTTAAAGAGTTCAAATATCTTGGCTCAATGGTATAACAAGAAAAGGTGACAGCAATAAAAGAGATCCACAGCTGAACTGGGCAAGTGGCTGTGTTTTTGCTTCCCTCTGATGGTGTCTGTGGAAGAAGACAAATAACTCATTGAAGGACAAGATTGACCTTTTCCGCACCCTGATCTTACCTATCCTACTCTATGGAGTGGAAACCTGGACAGTCCTCAAGCAAGATCAGAAAAAATTCAAATCGTTCCAAATGTGCTTCATATGACAGATCCTGTGTCTCACTGTATGACCATGTTACCAGTGAAACCATCCCTTATCTATGTCTGCAACAACTGACTACTCCTCAGGAAATCCAGAAATCCAGACTGTGATCATCGACTTCCACATCAACTTCTCTCACGGCAACAACTTATTCATTGGAAGGTTCAACGACACACACCGAAGAAAAGGTGGGTGAAACAAGTTGAAGACGATCTCAAGATGTGCCTGGGGTAAACAAAGTCCAGTGGTACTGAGCCACACCTTTATGTCCTTCTCAGTGTGTCGCATGGACAGGTCAGCAAATTCAGGAAATAATAATAATGCCACGGTTACTAACCTGATACAGTCAAGAACACCCAACCTGGAGCTGCTCACCCTCAAGTTCTGTACTTTTTACCATCCTGGGAGTTTATTTTGGTCACAGTCAGCAATGTCTGTGTTCCACCTCAGGCAAATATAAACACAGCACTGTGTGAGCTTTAAGTTCTCATAGAGCTTCAGACATAACAGCATTTAAGAGCATTAAACAGCATTTAAACTCCAATGCACCTTGTCATTTTCAACAAAAGTGCTCACAACTGATGGATTATGGTCAACTATCCACCTCAATGGAGCCCAGGTCAAACAAGTCAAAGTGTTCAAATACCTTGGTCCAATGGTCCAGCAAGAAAAGATGGTAGCAATAAAATTGATCCACATCTGAACTGGGCAAGTGGCTGTGGCTTTTGCTTCCCTTCAATGGTGTCTGTTGAAGAAGCCAAATACCTCCTTGAAGAACAAGATTCACCTTTTACGCACCCTGATCTTACCTATCCTACTCTATGGAGTGTAAACATGGACAGTCCTCAAGCAAGATCAGAATAAATTCAAAACTTTCCACCATCTGCCTACGACAGATCATGTGTCTCACTGTATGACAGTATTCCCAGTGAAACAATTTGTTATCAATGTCTGCAACAGCTGACTATCCCTCATGAAATCAAGAAACACAGAATGTGATCTCATGGTGACAACTTAACTCCCACATTGGGCAGACCAATGGACAACTGCCCTGCAGAATGCTCCAAATCAGAAAGTCCAGTCCAAAGTCCAGTCCTGGAGGGCTGGATTCCTGCAGAGTTTGGTGATTTATCTGGTCTAATCCTACAATTAAACCTGCTCAGTACCTGCTGAGCTGAATCAGGTGTGTTTGATCAGGAAGATCAACAAATTCTGCAGGAATCCGGTGTGTGACACCCCTGCTCTAGATGATACAGACTCGTACATGTTCAGAAGCAGCTCTGACAATGTCAGTGTGTTTACTGTTTTCTAATCAAGAACATTCGGTGGACAAAACCATCTTAGACACTGTACTACAGATGAAATTGTGCTCTGTGTAGAAGCTAGAGTCCCAGTTCAAGCAGAGCAGCTCTAGAATCCTGTGTAGGGGGCTGTGAACCATAACAAACTATAAGAGCCAAACCACTACACTTGTAAGTGCAGGCACCTCTCTGGCAAGTGGGCTGAACACTTTGTATGCTTGTTTCAAGGCAGTTAGCAGCACTAGTATTACTAGCAGTGTTAACAGTGCTAACAGCACCTCAGACTGTGTATGTACAGCTGAACAGGTGACAGCAGCCCTTCACTGTCACAGAGGCAGACTTGAGGAGTGTTTAGGAGAGTCAATACCAGAAAGGCAGTGGGACCAGATGGTATATGTGGCCATGTTCTCAAAGCCTGTGTGGACCAGCTTGCTCCTGTATTTACAACAATATTAAACCTCTCTCTATTGTAGGATGTTATAGCAACCTGCTTTAAACAATACATCATTCAAGGCCAAAAAACATAGCTAACCTGCTTCAATGACTGTTGGCCTGTAGACCTCACAGGAGTTGTGATGAAGTTCACTGTAAAGATGGTCAGAGACTTTATGACATTTTCAATGCCAGACTCCGTGGACCCACTACAGTTTGCATAGTACCACAAACACTCCACAAATGATGGAATACCACACCTGCTCAACACAACATTGACTCACGTGGGCAGTGGGAGGGGTAATTTTGTAAAAATGCTGTTTGTTTGCTACAGTTCAGCATTTATAACAATTATCCCTTTACTAGAAGAGCTGAGTTGTTTTTGAAGATCCTGTGGATTTTCTGCGGTTTTTCTAGAAAATCCCCCCTCCCTCTTGGGCTATCAGCCACTATTGTTATGTAAAGAGGAGAGAGATTGTCATGCCCAGAGGAGAGCCTCAAAGAGGCTTAGAGGAGGAGAGTCCTTACTGAGAAGGCTCAGAGAAATGAAGAGTGTGCAGTGTATGGTATTGTGTTATTTGTTTGTTTACTTACTTACTTATCCTCTTTGCTCTGACCAGAACATAAGGTCTCCTCAAGATCTTGCCACACAGTATGGTTTTTTGCCTTTGCTTCAGCCTCTCCTTAGGTCATTCCTAATTCTTGGAGCTTAGCCTCAACTGTCCTACGCCAGGTGATCTTTGGTCTGCCTCTTGGTCTCTTCCCCTGCTGTGTCCATTGAAGGTCTACTTTTGTGAGATTAGAGCCTTGCATTCTTAAGACATGCCCTAACCATCGAAAGTGTTTTTGTTGGATTTGCTTGATGATGCAGGTTGATTCTGTCATGTCTAATAAGTCTTTGTTTGAAATGTGACGGGGCCAATAAATTTTACAGATTTGTCGGAGGCAACCATGATGGAAACTGGACAATGCTCTCATGTCAGATTTTGTGACTCACCAACATTAACTTCCATACAATAAGATAGATTTCACGTTGTGTTGTAGATTCTCAGCTTTGTCTTCTGGCTGTATTATTTAGACTTCCAAATTGATCGTAGTCTATGGAATGCTGATCTTGCTTTGGCTATTCTACTTTTAATGTCTTTCTGTGTTGGATCCTGGGTACTAAGAATTGAACCTAAGTAAGTGAAAATGTTGACTTGCTCAATTTAGTAGTATTGAGCCACATTTCTTGTGTCTTTTGAAAGAAATTGGGATTGATCTGTAGACCAGTTTGGCTTGCATAGTAGTTAAGCCAATTTGTTTTCTCCTGCATATGATCTTGTTTGTATGAAAGGAGAGCTATATCATCAGCGAAATCAAGGTCTTCTAGTGTTGAAAACATTGACCATGTGATGCCTCCTTCCTGGTCACTGGTGGTCTTTCTCATCACTCAATCGATGGCTACTAAAAATAGGATGGGTGAGATGGTGCAACCCTGTCTCACTCCTGAAGTAACAGTGAACCATTCAGTGACTTTGTTATTTAGTAGCACTGCACATTCAAAGTCTGTATAGAAGCACTTAATCAGCGTATCAATCAATAATCTTATCTGGTATTCCATATGATCTAAGGATTATCCAAAGCATCTGTCTGTGTATACTGTCAAATGCTTTCTTGAAATCTATGAAATTAATATATAAAGGTGTCTTCCATTCTATGCACTGCTCAATGATGTTCTTTAGTGCAAAGATTTGATCAATACACCCTCTTCCTTTCCTGAATCCAGCTTGTTCTTGTCTCTTGATCTTATCCAGTTCTTCATCAATTCTGTTCAAAAGTATTCTGCAGAAAATTTTACTAGGAACCAAGAGTAATGTAATGCCTCCCCAGTTATCACAATTTCCTAAGTCCCCCTTTTTTTGGCAGTTTTACAATGAGGCCTTTGGACCAGTCGACAGGGATCTTGTTTTCAGCCCAAATACCAATGAATAGTTGATGTAATTTTTCTGTTGCTGTTCCAATGTCTGCCTTCAATAATTCAGCTTGAATCCCACCTATGCCCGCTGTCATAATCTCACCTCAGCCTGCTCATGTCTGCTCCCCTTGTGCCTCCTGTCTATGCTTGATCTCTCAAGATCGCTCGTTCTCTCTCTCTCTCTCTCTCTCTCTCTCTTTCTCTCTCTCATGGGTTCATTATCCAGACACTTACCTTGCCCTACATTTCCCATCAGCCCCGCTTTCTTGCTCTCCTTCTATGAACCTAGTTTAATTAAATACTACAATTCCCAGAATCCTTAGCTCAGTTCACGTCTCCCACTCATTCTCGACACCTGCAAGTATTTTCCCTTCATCAGTCCTCCACTATTTAGACTAGGCTCATTCCTTCACTCCTGGCTGATCTTTGTTAGTGCTCCTGCACTCTGCATGTAGCCCCACCATCTTCAGGTCATTTTGATCTTCTCTCTCTTCGTAGCTTTTTTGCTAAGGGCTACTTAGCCTCATTGCTTAGGTTTTTCAAGCCTCCTTGCTTAGGCTGATTTAACCTCCTTCCTTAGGCTTAATGATCTGTACTTGACTATTTCAGTTAAGGGTTACTTGGCTATCTCAGTCAATTCTCACTAGACTATCTGGTTACTACCTTACTAAACTATCTGGCTATAACTTGCTAGGCTATCTGGCTAACTTTAGACTTCTAGCTCACTCTCAAGGCTTTATGGCTTTCAGTGACTAGGCTTAAGGCTATTCCTTGTTAAGAGCTATATTCAGCTTTCATTGTTTGAGTTACTGTCTCTGTCTGTATATCTATCCATCCTGTACATGCACATTAATAAAATATTTTGCTTTTACCTGCGCTCATCTTTTCCTCCCGAGGCCTAGCTTGACTCCCGCTGCTTTTCCTGTTTTCATTAATTTTATTGCTTTGGTTATTTCTTCTTTTGATGGTGGATCTGCACATATTTCCAAATCATTTCTTTGGTGTGCTCCTTCAAATGCAACAGCTGGTTCTGGTCTACTTAGTACATGTTTGAAATGTTGTACCCAACGTGCCACTTGTTCATTTTCAGTTGTGATAATTTTGCCTTTCTTATCTTTTACTGGTGGTGATTGTTTTGGTTGACCATACAGTTCTTTCGTGATACTATAAACTGTGTTCAAGTCACCCCTTACTACAGCTTTTTCTGCTTCTTCAACTCGCTCTTCCAGATAGATTCTTTTGTCCTTTCTTGCACGTCTTTTACTTCTTTGTACTTCTCACCATAATCTTTCTGTGCTCGTTCTCGCAATCTAGGTGAGTTACTGCTCAGAACTTTTCTTTCAGTTTTCCTCTTTCTTCAATTATTTTCCATGTTCCTGCAGTTAACCATATGTTATCATTTTTCTTGCAAAATCCAATGTTTTTTTTTTTTGCTTGTCTTGTAGTAAACCTTCTTGATGTTTTCACACTCTTTTTCGATGTTATTTTCTTCATTTGGATTTTGGTCTACCAAATCTCTGAATCTTTTTCTTAGCTCAATGGAGAATTTCAGTTTGATCTCAGGCTCTTTTTAATGCTTGATATCTATGGTCTTCCTTCTGGTCTGGCACCTCTGTATGCCCTAGTGTCAAGTAATGATCAATGCCATTTACCATTGATAATAATATGGTCAATCTGGTTTTTAATCACGGCCGTTAGGTGAGTTCCATGTTATCTTGTGTATATCTTTGTGTAAATATAGTTCCTCCAATAACCAGTCCATTGGTTGAGCATAGGTTGGCAAGCTGCTCTCCATTTTCATTCATAACACAATATCCCTCTTTTCCCATGGCTCTTTCATGCTCACGGTTGTCATTGCCAACCTTGGCATTCTGATTTCCTATGATGAGTAAGACATCATGCTGTGGTGTTTTGCTAATTTGAGCCTGAAGGGCTTCATAGTAAATGTCTTTAACTTCTTCTTCCGCATCATTAGTTGGTGAGTAACATTGGATAATGGTTGTCTTGGCATAGATAGAATTGATTAATATTCCATTGATTGGTTCCCACTCAATCAAGCTCTTTACACAGTCCTCATTCATAATGATTGAAACTCCTTATGTATGTTGATTCATCATCTCTTCCAGAGTAGATGATGGTATAACCCTGTGTTTTTATTTTACCTGGTCCTGTCCATCTGCATTCGCTGATACCAATAATACCTAATTGGTATTGTTTCATCTCGTTGATTACTTGTGCTGTTTTTGAGACTTGGTACATTGTCCTCACATTCCATACTTCAATCTTAACGATCTTTTTTGGATCCATGAGACTCTGGCTCCTGTCTAAGGTCTCCCGAAGTGGGCTTTCACCTTGTACAATCATGTACGTTGTCCCAAGGTCACCAGCTGTGTAATGATCACTTGTGTTGATTTCTGTAATACTATGAATTTTTCTAAGATGAGGTTATTAGCCTCAAGCTCAACCCCCATCCTGGAGGACCAGGGGTTTTGTTATCAAAATTTGTTATTCCCGTCCTCTAGATCATTTGCCTTACAGGGCTAACAAGCCATGATCCATCCAGATTAGGTTAGAGTTGTCTCTCCTAGGCAGGTTACTTTCACCATAGTTTAGAGTCCTGTGTACTCAACTATTTAACCCATAGCTGGGGATTTGGTTTGCAGGCACCAGGGTAACTTCACTCACTGTTGGGCCTAGCATGCCATGCATCTAGGGGCCAAACCTCCTCCGAGACCTTGTGGCTTAGCCTGGGGCTGAAGGGTACCCAATTTCCATCTGTCACTTCGAGGAGGATCCCATATCTAGGCCACATAGGTCTTACTGTGTGAAAGGCTATAACTAGCAGGGAAGTCTTATACACTCGGCTATCCCGTTCACAGCAAAAAGCTGTTAGCTAGTGATGAGGCTGAAAGCGAAGGTGACAAGCAAGCAAACACAGACACTACAGCACACATACAGTTACGCTTCACACAATCATTAGACAGACATTTGTTTGTTTGTTATTGTGTTATTACTGTGTATGTAACAAAAGAACAACAAAAAAAGCAGTATTCTTCTTGTTCTTGTGTTTCATTATATAAAAAATAAAGGAACTGTATTTTTCGTTGTAATTTAGTTGTAATTTTATTATACTTTTCATGTTTTTTAATGGTACTATTATTACATAAGTATTGGGACTATGTACCGTTTCATCATCATAGAAAAAATAAAGATGCACAGTGCAGAAAGCAAGTGAGGAACTACTAAGGTCTTAAGTTCTGCACTAAAGGTTGGTGTTGTTACACCACAGACAGTATCCTCAATGTGAATATCACAACCTGGTTATGGAACGCAAAAACTCTTTTACTCCCTGAAGGCACACACTGAGAGAATTAGGAGCTTTTTCATGCAAGCTATTGGGAAACTGAACCAGAAAATTAATTAGGATTCAGCCCCCACTTCATCACACACATCACAATGGCCTGTCTACACCCAGCCCCAACCCCTCCGTATAAGATTTTAGTATGTACTTACTTCATACTTTGGTATTGATCTTATACTGAAGCACAGTCATTAAATCTTTTCACTATTAGTTGTAAGCATATAACTGTGTACGTGACAAACTTTGGTTTGATTTGACTGTATATTGAAGTAATTCATAAAGTAGTTTGAGAGTTATTAAGAGCAGTAACATTATGTTCTGATTCACTCTACAAGGCACAGCTAACAGAGTCAATACATTCATTTTTCATTAATAAAACTATGTATTTGTAAGCATGAAGTTACGGCAATCTGTGATGTTATTTACTGTTGAAGCTACAAATTATTTAAAAAATATATCAGATTAATGATGGTTCAAAGTGTACATCCACTAAATGAGCAGATGAGCAGAGGGATGCCAGTGTCTCGGGGAGCTCCCATGCCTGTTTACCTTCTGGCTCTCTCCTTTTAGGTAGGCTGTTTTAGATAGTTCTGCTGGAGTCAATAGCCACACTCTGATATGTCTCATAATCCTTGTGCTCTATAAATCCAAACAGAACTAATTCAATTTTTTGTCTCTTTGCGAGTGAGTGAGTGCCCACCGGTCCGGTCCAAGGTTGATGGAAGGCTGACTACTATTCTCTCCATGATGGTTCCCTGGATCAGATGCCCACGAACGACCTGCTACTGTGGCCTGCTCCAGATACCCTACTCTACTGCCTACATTGGAGTTCAAATGGACTTTCTGGTCGCTATCATTGCACCCACTATCATCATCATTCCTGTCCCACTACTGTCACCATATCAGCTCACCTGAACTTTACAACAAGATCATATGATTATGATTCATCACACACTTAGAATTAGCAGACCAGAGGAGGATGGGTCCCCCATGTGAGTCTGGTTCCTCCCAAGGTTTCTTCCTCCAGCTCTGAGGGAGTTGTTCCTTGCCACTGTCGCCGTTGGCTTGCTCACTGGGGATTAGGGATTAATGATTTTATGTCTGTTATTGCTAACCCTGTAAAGCTGCTTTGTGACATCAGTTGTAAAAAATGCTTTATAAATAAAATTTGATTGATTGATTGATTGATTGACTAAATCACATCTTTGGATTGAAGTTCAGAGTTTATTACATTTGTTCCTAATTCATGTATAAACAGACAAATATTCCACCCATTTAATCAAAATAGGCTGTAGATATCTGAGAACTGATATAAGCCAGATCATGTAGTTGATGTGCCCTACAGTATCCTCCAAAAATCCTGAACCTGAATCAATTTATTCATCTTTGCTGTATCTATAATCTCCGCTCAAAGATGAAGCATATATAACTATCTTGTATCAAAGGTCTGATATAAAGTATAATGGACACAAAGGGAGATATTGGTTCCTTTAGTCAATGTTTTAGCAATGGGTAAGTGGGAAAACCCCAGGGACGTTAATCATTTAGTTGGTCATATAGCCAAAATATTATGACCAGACAGCTGGCTCAGAGCATCTCTGAAACAGTAAGGCTTCTATGATGCTTTGGGTCTGCAGTAGTCAGTGCCTCCTAGAGTATGTGCTGGAAATCTAATCAGTTAGTTAGTCAGCTGTTCCAACTTAAAATTTGCATTAGTTAAAGGATCTAATGCTAACATCATGGTACCAGATAGCATTATACAACATCAGAGGTCTTGAAGTGTCCATGCCTTCCTGGAAAGGAGCTGTTTGGAGACACAGGGAGAACTAACAGCATCGTAAGAACATTATAATATCGGTTATAATGTTATGTGTATATATAACAACATCCGGTAATGCAATCTAATACAAAAAGTAAACAGAGTGAATGTGGATATAATGATGTCTCAGCTTTGTCAGCCTTAAGTTAAGAACTCTCTCTATACA
>BRDA01043322.1:0-21226 GCA_036984385.1 Crenuchus spilurus
CCAAATATTAACATTGATTTTCACAGGTGTTCAAATACTTATTTGCAGCAGTAACACACAAATAAATTATTTTAAAAAATCATACATTGTGATTTTCAGATTTTTTCTTTTGGATTATGTCTCTCACAGTGGACATGCACCTACGGTGAAAATTTCAGACCCTGCCATGATTTCTAAGTGGGAGAACTTGCAAATTCGTTCAAATACTTATTTTCCTCACTGTATTTGTGCGCATTACTGTTAATAAATTTTTTTACATTTACAATACATTGATTGAGAATAATATTGCTATAAAAGGTGGCAGCCATGACCTGGTGGTTAGGGACCCCGTTCTTGTGACAAGGTCATCAGTTCAATCCCTGAGCAAGGCATTTAACCTCCAACTGCTCTCTGGGTGCCATCGATAGGGCTACCTACCACTTCAGGCACACTTACTACCCTAGTTCACTGTATGAGTTAAATATGGAGTGTGATCACTGTGGCCAATTCACTTGTACTAGCACTTCACACACCAAAATAACACCTGGTGGCATAAGGAACAGAGTAAAAAGGCCAACAAGAAACTGTGACTGCTGTATAATTGTAATATTCTGAAGTGACTGACTGTGTATAATAAAGTCATGCATTGGATCCCATTTTTTACCTCCAATTTTTCCAGTTTCTTGCACCAAGTAAAATGTCTAACCAAGCTAACAGTGACATTCAGCAGAGAAATCAAAATACAGCTATCAATATTCAAGTCCAAAAAGAAAGAAAAATACTAGTTATTGCTTCTGAAGCCAATGTAAGCTCCCAAGGTACCTTGAATGTGATTACAAGATCAGTGTTGTGTGGTGAAGGGATGGGTGGTCTCACCATTATCGTAGCTGGAAACATCAATTCTTTGAAAACTCGACAGATCCAACTGCACACCCTAATAAAGAAAGCCGGGGACATACAGGTTAGGTATTAAGAGTATTAATTCCTCCAAACATGTAATGAAAAAAAAGTCTGGGTTCACTAAAGAGAAAAGGACAAAGTATGGATTTATCCATGTTAATATGTCAGCTATTATCTTGCGTACCTTAAAAGATTATTCACTGAAGACAGGCACTGCTAAATAAAGATCTTTTATGAAATTCAAAACCAAAGATGGTTGGTTTAAGGCATGTGACCATTAAGCATTATTTTATTGCAAGCATGTGTGCAATACCATCTTTAATGGAAATGTCTCAACAGGCAAATGAGACCATAGATTATATAACATGTACCCTTGCATTTTGGAATGAGGTGCTCACAGTGTACTAGACAGAGTCGTTAGGCTTAAAATAATAAAAATAAATGATTGTTTTTCTGATGTTTCCTTGTGATGGATAAAATTGTATTTTGATGTTAATTAATAGCGTAATGAAAAGGGTTAATTACTGTATCTTATTTTTCACTATATACTTTTGTCATTGTATGTAAACCTTAAGAGTGGTTACTGTATGTTCAGAGTCTAGAAGTGTGAGCTTAAATGAACCTGCCATATGGAAGGCTGAACTTTGTTTAAACCATGTTGTAATGAAAAGAGCTAGGCTCTGCTCCAAGGGGAGATTCAGCAATTTGGGTGACTGGTGATATGATTAAAGGTTTTTGTTTATTAAAAAGGGAGCAAGGAAAGCTTGGGTGAACTTCAAGGAAGAGTTGGGCGATTTCCAGACAGACACGAGCCAGTCAAGGCCATATGATGGCTGGCTTGTACACCATTTTTGTATTTGCTAAAAACAAACATATTGCACAATAGTCTCTAGTTGGGGAGGGCAAGGAGTAGATTATGCAAATAAGCATTGTTTAACTGGACAGTTTGCATTTAAATATAAATAAATAAATTTTAATATGACAAAATTTGGGTATAGAGAGACCCTTGTGGCATGTTTTCAGAAGATCTCTGGAGGCTCTCCGATGTAACACCTTGACTTCTCAACCTTACAAGCAAGAAATAAAAGCTGGACCCTCTTTCTTCACAAACCAACGTGTTGAGGCTTCCGTTTTAACTTTGATTTGATAGACTGTGAAGTACTGAGAGGTAGAAAAACTTGCAAGTGGTTCTGAAAAACTACAGTTTGTTTATATAGAAACCCTCCACATCAGCTAGGCATTTCAAGTTGAAGAAATTACAGGATAGATATCACCTATTCCTAAAACAGTTACTGGACATCAAGAGAATAGTATTACCTGTATTTGCTCTGGAGGGTGCACTTTCTGTGCCTCATTGGCCAGGGAAAGGATTTCATCAACATGGTAGGAGCATCTAAAGAAACTGCCCTTGGGATATTCCAGTGTTGCTGGGTGAGCTTCTTGCTGAAATATGAACAGGTAGCAGAATTTACCTATGTTGGCAATAGCCTTCATCCTTATTGAAAGCAAGGGCTCTTCAATTTGACTGCCTAATACCCCCCTTGACAGTAGCTACTGAAATGAAATACTCAAATATTATTCACTTTCAGGCCTTATGGATGATCAGTGTAGTGAATGTTTATGTTCAAGTCAGATCAGCTATATGTAACTGCTTACAGAATAATAAATACCACCAAGAGACAATGCTGGTATCTTGGTTCTTCATTTTGAAAGAGGCCGATTCTACAATCATGGTAAACAATTATTTTTTCTTTTTTGAACACCTTCCGACACCAATTATGGTGTCTTATGGATGATGCCTAAATAAAGTTCAAATCATTAACCCAGGCAACAGTTCTATCAAAGAGAAAACTTGTACAAAAATAAATGAATTAATTATTTTCAAAGGAAAAGAAGAAATCAAGGGAAAGTAGTGAGTTTGTCAAGATTAATTTGTACTTTGTACATTGCTGGGGTGATTAACCATAAGTCATTATAGATTGAGTATCTTTTAAAACAAACTAACTATATGTTAGAATGCCTTAAAAAGTAAAGAATCTTTATTATGCTTGAAATATTATATCCCTGAAGCAAGAGACCATTCACTGTGACTAGCATTTTTAATATCTTCATGACTTATTGTTGTGGAGCAGACCTGCGGTTAAATGTCTAGCTCAGACTTTGTAAGGGAACTTGGTCTCAAACCTCCCACTCTGTACCTTTTTGTATATTCAGCTCCAAGATTTCTCAAAGCATGGCAAATTCTATTGGTTTCAAAAGATATTCAACCAAATACAAAATTACCATACTGGGGTAATACCATACTAATCAGTGAGGTCAAGAGAGTACGCTGTGCGCAACTGGCTGACGCTTCTTGACGGTGTGTGTGTGTGTGTGTATATTAAGTGTGTCAATTGTAAAGCGTCCTTGGGTGTCTAGAAAGGCACTATATAAGTAAAATGTGTATGTATGTATGTGTGTAAGATGGCCTCATAGGGTTGCACAAGTGTGTTCTGTAATTCAGGTCTTATGTCTGAGGGACTGCATAAGTGTGCTACTGCTGGATTTAATTCTGAATAAATTTTATTTACATATATAGAATATAGTCAAGTAATACGCACCATGCACAAAGAAACATGATCAAAGCTGATGCAGTGGGAGATGCAGTCAATGGCTGGAAGTTTCTTCTTGCACAGGATGCACAGATACCCACAATGCCACTCATTGTCTGAGCAAGAGTACTCGAGCAAGAAGTTCACTCCTGGGAAAGTACCAGTACAGACATGAAATCAGAAATGCTCTTTGTAAGAACTGTTCAACTTTGTTAAAATCAATAAAAACATAATAAATAAATAAATAAATAAATAAATAAATAAATAATTACAGCCAACTTAATAAAACACAACAAATTCAATTGCATATATTCTTACTCTTTAAAAAGTCTATCAATATTTTCAATCAAATAATCAAGGAGTTCATCCTGCATCCCCCCCCCCCCATATAGCAAGGCCCTTGAGCTAGGTTCAAGTACAAGCAAGATCTATGATCTTAAATTGTTTTTGGTCCATGCTTAAGGTAACTGAACTGTTCTTGAACCTGGAGAGTAAAGCAAAGCAAATGCATTTGGTGTTACAATAAAATGCCCACACGTAAAGTCATTCCTGTTAAAATCAAATATTTCCGATAATGTTTGTTAAGGTCAGTGCCCACAATAGCTGCTGCCCTGACGCAGAAGCCTCCTCAGAAGTCTTAGATCTCCGTCTGAGGCAGGAGTCACAGAAAGTGGAATGGAGCTTGAGAGAGGGAAATGACATGGACACTTCTGAATATCAAAAGCTCTCCGTTTATTGATGATTCCAGGCTTTCCTAAAAAGGAACACTTCCTTAGCACAATCTCAGATATCCTGGGAAGTACTGGAGAGTGCATTCATATAATAGAGTAAAACAGGAATTAAAATCAGATGCCTGGTGGAAAAGTACATATACAGACCCATTCCAAAAAAAATTTGAATATCATGGAAAAGTTGATTAATTTCCATAATTCCATTCAAAAAATTAACGATTTCAAGTATTTATTTTCTCACAACTCCAGCTCCATAAAACCCATGAAAACAGGATTTCAAAAAATTGGAATACTGTGGAGAAATCAGCCCAAATTTTGCAGGGCATGAATGTTTTAAACCGAGTGTGACACACTAATTTACTAAACTCAAAGCACATACCCATATTGAACCAAACTGAGACAATTGAATCAAACTGAAGCAATTTCATGACACCTGGGGAAACCTGTGTAAGACTGCAGACATAACTGGCCAGAAGACCATCACTGATACCCTCCATAGGATGGGGAAGCCACAAAAGTTCATAGCTAAGGAGGCTGGCTGTTCACAGTGCTGAGTCCAAGCATATCAATGGAAAGTCTAGTGGAAGGACAAAATGTGGCAGGAGAAGATGCACCAGCAAAAGAGATGACCATGGGTCAAGCCACTTCTGAACCTGAGCCAAAGTAGGAAGCGTCTCAACTGGGCCAAGAAGAAGGAGGGCTGGACCATTGGCCAGTGGTCCAAGGTCCTCTTTTCCTATGAAAGTAAAGTGTGCCTTTCATTCGGGAATCAAGGTCCAAGGGATTGGAGGAAGACGAGTGAGGAACAGAACCCAAACTGCTTGAGGTCCAGTGTGAAATATCAAGTCAGTCATGATTTGAGGTGCAATGTCTGGTGCAGGTGTTGGTAAACTGCTTTCTTAAATCCAAGGTCACTGCATCAGTCTACCAGAATGTTTTAGAGGACTTCATGATTCCTTCTGCTGAGGATCTGTATGGAGATGCAGATTCCTTATTTTGATTGATTTGATCCAATTTTTTTTTTCCTGCAAAAACAGAAGTAGTTTGGGCTGATTTCTCCACAGTTTTCAAATTTTTTGAAATCCTGTTTTTGTGGGTTTTATGAGCTGGAAGCCCAAATTATGTGAAAATAAATAACTACTTGAAACCATTTAAATTGTGGGTCCTGAATCTATAATTATAAAAGTAACTTTTGAATGGAATTATGGAAATTAATCAACTTTTCCACGATATTCTAATTTTTAGAAAGGGTCTGTATATACAAATCTTTTGGTACAAACAGGTTTAAAAGTCACAAAAATCACAATCACAACACTATATATTGATTAGTTCAAGCTTATAAGATAAGCTATTGACCCATATATGATATCTAACTAAAGTAGCAGCTGCCTGCAACACCTAAGACTGCACTTGGGGTTCCCATTTGGAAAAAGATCTGAATTAAAATTTTTTTTGTTAAATATGGCCATACCCATTGTGATATTTCTCATTTTCCATTTTTGGTCCTTGTCTTTGTTCAATGCTTTGTTGTAAACTCCCTTGGTCAGTCTATGACACCACGCCGTACTCAGTTTTTGCAGTGCTAGGTTCTAGCAATTGAGTGTCACAGATGTTGCCTCTGGCAACAAAGTGGACGTTGAAAGGATATTTAGCACATATACACCTTTCAATGTTGATCCAACATATCCAATAACTGTCCAAGATCTTTTTACTAGTCATCAATTAAAAATGGACTCAATCTGCAATCTGAACTACTAAAATCAGAAACAGTGGAAAAAATTATTTAATTCAAAAAGGTCATTTTATATTCAATACATGTAACATTTGACCAGTACTAGATTGTTCTTCCACATATTTCATTATTATTTTTAATTATAGATGTGTGAGTAGTACAAGTACAACCATTTAGACTTTTTCCTATGCATATTGGGAAGATCTGTTGCATTATCCATCTCAGACCTGGTCTTAAGGCTGGGTGACTCAGATAACAGGCCTTCTCCAGATGCAAGATTAAAGCCTGGTTTTTCTGTCCGTTTTATGGTTTTATGACCAAGTTGAGCAGTACTTCTTTTAAAACCGTTAAACTGTTTTTATGGTTTTATGACTTTAAGAGCAGGTAAGGACCGTTCTTGTTATGATAACCTTTTTAAGACCCTGGTGTTCAATCCGTGTTCTAATCAATTGTTTGAATAAAGTGCCTTCAGCCCTCCAGCAATGGAGAGCGTTATCTGGGCAGATCAAAATGGTTCTGCTGGGGGAGGTTTAAGGACCCCAAAAAGCACATTGGTGAACTAACATTTCAAAAGGTATGAGAATTGGGACTTAAAACTCAGTCAAATGAGAGTTAGAATGAGAATTTGAGTGAGATGGAGTCAGCTGGATGCCTGGAGAAATGAAGAGACAACTCTCCCAAAATGACCTGCTAATGGATCTCCGGACAGTTTTCTCCTGACCTGATCTGAGATATGACTCTGTCAGCAGTTATTTAGCTATATCTTTCAATTCTCATTTTCACTCATCACCACTATTTTTTATGAATCAAGAACTTGTTTTGTCCAGCATTTTTCAACATTAATCTGGCTGTTGAAAAAATTTATTTCTTGGAGGGATGCATTTTTTCCATTCTCTGTCTGAAAAGAAGTTTTACCAAGTACCAGAGTGTGTAACTGGGCACCCATCTTGGGTTTGCCTAAAATAGTGGAATTCCCTTTCCTGCACTCAATGAAGGGATATGGGGACTCATCACGACCCTGAACAAGATTAAGATGATGGATGGATATGTAGAGCTGGGCGTTATGGCCAAAAATTTTATCACAATTTTTTTCATATTGATCAATCTCGATAATTATAACGACATTAAATTTTCTAACACTGTCAGTTTTAAACAACATCTTTCTAAAAACATCAGACTAAATACATGAAATGTTACTTTTTAAAATATTCATTGCCAGAACATAATATTGTAGCGTCCAGCTGGACCCGTTGAAAAGGATGGACGAGAAAGACGTTTGCAGTCGTCATTTTATTGTTGAAACTTAATGATTGCTGTTGGCCGCAGCCAGTCCAACATAACAGGCTAGAGAGCCAAGCTAATATGCTATTGCAAGCACTTTGGCTGACACAGACACACACACACACACACACACCCATCTCCTTCTCACATAAACAGAGAGCACAGAAACCTTGCACTCTCTCGCCAGGCCAATCACAGCTCGTCTTATACACAACAGTGCATTTTGGCAGCGCTAGTGAGAAGACGCTAACAAGCAACAGCATTACACATCAGAACTCACCGTCAAGCTGCTTAGGTGCAAGATGGAAATGAACATTAATGCTTATCAAATTCTATTGTCCCGGCTTATCATTATCAAGGAAAAACTTATCGTGGAAAAAAAAAAAAAAAAAAAAAAAATTATATTGTTTTTTCACCCAGCCCTATGGATATGGAACTTATAGCTCATGAAAATAAGAAATCTATAACTGCAAATTATAAGAATATTTCATTTTGAGCAAGTTACTTTTCAAACATTTAAACAAAAAAGGCTTTAAATGTGTCACTTTGTGACATGAATATAAAATATGTTTTTTTAATTATTATTAAATTATGAACATAAATGTACTCACAGTAGTCATTTTTTTGGAGATGCACTAGTATTTAACTGCACATCTCATGAGAGATCACCCAGGCACATTCAAGTACACATATTGCCATGGAGTCAACTGTTTAACCTGATTTCTCCATTTATCAGAAACTATGACAAATGATATGCACTTTGACAGACGGAAGAGATTCACTTCTAGTCAAAAAAACACACCTTTTCCCATGTTGAATTTATGTTTAATGTCTTACCAAGTAAAGGATAGGTTCTGGCAGGGTCAGTGATGTAGGCCTGAAGAGTTTTCCTTGGAGGTCTGTGAGCTGGACAAGAACAGGAAATGAGCACATAAAAAAAAATACAAACGAAATGTGCTCAGATAAAACCAGGACACAAAAAAAAAAAAAAAAAAACTCCAACCTGTAACAAGGTCCATCAGTCTGTTCGTTTTACAGAACGCAATCATGACTAGAGAAAACATGAGAAGAAAATTATAGCTTCATATGAAACATCATGCAGTAAATGTGAGCACGAACAGTGATTACCTTGATGATATGGCAGTTTTTTACCCCTCTTCAGGAGCATCTTGGGCAACTCTAAAATCTAACAACACAAACGGGTTCTAAGGTGAAGAGCATTTGCAAATACAGAACAAAATAGACCAAGTTCTTTGGCCATTATGTTTTTTTTTTTCCTTTACCCGTAGAGTACCAGGCCCATTACTGTCATTTTCTTCCATTGTACCGGATTTTAGATAAGCAGAAGAGTTGTAGAACCAGGCAAATTCCAGCAACTCTGGATTACTGTGAGCCTGAAACAAGTTAAATATAAAAACAGTATACATGCTATGCACATCATGTATTTTGATGAATCACTTCTATGATATTTTATTTTTTTCTGAGGAAGGACCCCCCCAAAAAATAAATAATAATGGAACCCCACACACCCACAACTCACCCAATGCTTGAAGCAATGCCCAGCAGAAGTCAAATGAGTTACAATTTGCAGACTGTTTAGATTCTTTTCACAAATGTGGCACAGGTAAAAACAACCACATTTGTCTGGAGTAATACACAAGGTCACCATATCAAGTCCTACACATGGATACATATGCATCTCAGTGAATGAACTTTAAATGTAAGAAATTTCAATATGTACCTTCATAAAGGTGTAAACGCAAACATGCTCACCAACGAGTTGTACATTCTGGTCTGGAATTCTCAAGTAGTCCAAAACAACCAAAACGGGAAGGTAAACTGTAGAATAAATGAAATGACGATATAAAAACCACGTTGAAATATCAAGGGGGAAACAAAATTTAAATAATGCACAATATACATTATGTATTCTCTTAAGTATATATTACCTGGTCCATGATGTATAGCTGTAATGAAGGGCCAGAGAGAATAGATAGAATTAGTTGCATTGCAATTGTAGAACAAAACTCATGAGCTGAAAGTTCAATTATTCTCCCCCCACACAAAGCAGAGGGAAAAAGAGGTTGGTGCTCACCACATTTGGGAAAATATTTAATATGAAAGATCTCAATTTTAATACTCGTAAAAAGAGTTCACGTTAAATGTTATTAAAAAAGGTAAATTGTGAAATTTTATCTTCACTACATGTAAAGTTGCATTTCAAATCTATTTTACTATTGATTGCTTACAGTTCATTTAAATAAATCCAAAAGTTACTATTCAAAACCACTCACACACACACACACACACACCGGATTCCAAAAAAGTTGGGACACTAAACAAATTGTGAATAAAAACTGAATGCAATGATGGAGATGTCAATATTTTATTCGTAATAGAACATAGATGACAGATCAAAAGTTTAATCTGAGTAAATGTAACATTTTAAAGGAGAAATATGTTGATTCAAAATTTCACAGTGTCAACAAATCCCAAAAAAGTTGGGACAAGTAGCAATAAGTGGCTGGAAAAAGGAAATTGAGCATATAACAAACAGCTGGAAGACCAATTAACACTAATTAGGTCAATTGACAACATGATTGGGTATAAAAAGAGCTTCTCAGAGTGTCAGTGTCTCTCTGAAGCCAAGATGGTAAGAGGATCACCAATGCCACCATTGTTGCCAGAAAGATAGTGCAGCAATACCAGAATGGTGGTACCCAGCGTAAAATAGCAAAGACTTTTAAGTTATCATCATCATCAACCGTGTATGCCCTTAAACATCATTGCACCACAAACAGGAATGCCACCATCAAGGAAATAACAGAATGGGCTCAGGAATACTTCCAGAAAGCATCGTCAGTGAACACAATCCACCGTGCCATCCGCCGTTGCCAGCAGAATCTCTACAGTGCAAAGAGGAAGCCATTTCTAAGCAAGCTCCACAAGCATTACATTTGTAGTATTAAATCAGGGACGTGCGGTCAGGGGAGGCATCATGACAAGAAAAAAAAAATGATAAAATGAATATTAATATTTATCCACTGATCTTTATGTATGACTAATTTCGAACATTTTTATAGTCAAAATCACTGAAATTGCATATTTCCTGTTCAAATACAAGGGTGAAACGCGAGGTGTGGCAGTAACAAGCCGAGCCTCAGCTCTGAATGCGCAATCCATCACAAACTGGGTTGATACATGCAGTTGGCGCGTGCCTGTTGCTGTATCGCTGCATGTCGCCAATATGTTTGCATATACATTTATATACCCTGATTTTCCACAGTCTGGCTGATGTATTTAACCATTTACGTTTAATGTTTGTTAGTGACATGTTTAGTTTTGCTGATGAGATAAAACCGCAGTGAAAAGGCACAGCGTGAAGCAGGGCAGTACTCTGCCGCACTGAAGGGGGGGCATACGTGAGCCAACGGGTGCTTGTTGCTGCTGTCCTTTTACACAGAGGCGAGTGAGAGTGATGCACGGAGGGTGCAGAGCAAATGCTGCTTTCTCTCGCTGCTGTAATTGTAACGTTTTTTCTTATCTTTACGTACATTTAATACGTACCTTACGTGTGCGTGTGTGTGTGTGTGTGAAGAACGCTGATGAGATACAAAATAACCAGTAGCCAATTGAATAAGCTCCCTTCTGGGTTTATATATTTGTAAATCCGACTCTAAAGGAGTCAGTGCCTCACCAACCATGAACCTCACCGCACGTCACTGCATTAAATGCAGATCTGCTACTACCACCCCGTGAAACACTCATATTGCGGACATTACACCTCGTTGTTGGACTCCTATCACTTTCTAATTTGAAGTAATTCCACACAGCAGACATTATAAACACATTCTGATACAAGCTCTGCTCTCGTTTTACAACTTCTTTGTTTACAACAAAGATCAGGCTTAGGTTTGTGTTAAAAAAAAAAAAAAAAACCCGATACCGATCAGTTAAAAAAATGCCGTGATCGGCACAAACACACAGACACACACACACGTTTACCTTTTTTAATTTAATTATGAACACAAATTAACTTTGAACTCACAACGTTATACATTTTTGGCATTCACACATTGCATAAGCAGTGTGGATGTGTGGGCTCAAAAAACTCATAAAAGGTATCCATGACATATCAAACCTCGACAACAATTTTACTCTGGTGCAGAATGATGGGCTGCATTTTCCACATGATTACTTTAAAATCCAGCTAATGTACCTTTTCACATTCAACACTACAAATAGATTTCAGTGTAGCTATTCCTTTCAAAGAGTATTTAATAGTGCCATCAGAATTTGTGTATTTGCTTAAAATTTAAGTCACAAGCAGAGCTGCTGAGAATTGCTAGAATATACAAATTTGCTTTTCTCAGGTGTCACTGGCAGCTTCAAAATTTGACCAATCTAAAGCAGAATCAGAGCATACCTATGATCACCCTTGGAAGTGCTGCAACAGCTTACACAGGCTCACTTCATGAGTCTTCTGATGCAATGCTCATATGGACCAACATGACTTTTTGAACCGTTATGAATTGAAACTGGAGGGGGAATTTAACTCTTCCTATGAATGTTTTTACTGCCATATGGACATGTCTGTGCCATAGGTAGCAGCCTGCTCCACTTAGAGTGCTGCACCACTGTAAACCAATGCAGTTTCCCCCCCCACACACACACACACTTTCTTAAGCAACAGTTCCCATTACAAGTTTATGCTGTACAAACTGTTGTGGTTAATAATCCTAAAACTAGTGGTAATTGCTGGTGTCGACATGGTGGTTGCCTGAAGTGAAGAATCTTGCTTTTTTTTTTTTTTATGTATAAATAGGACATAATATAGATATCGAACCCATTACTGTGCTCAGAGATGTTTCTTCTAGCTGTTCTGGAGTGCCTCTCCCCAGCACCACCAAAGCATATGCATTTAAGAGTCCCTTGTAGTGCTGGGCGATAAAGTGATATTGATTTGATATTGATAACTAGTTTAGAGAGAGTCTCCCGAGTTGTGTGATACTGCTGCCCGTTAGATCCTCCTCACCAGTGCCGCCAACAGTTACACCGTAATCACGCAGCACAAGAGAAACGAGCATAATCAGCTGTGATGTGAGCGGAGAAACAAGCAAAGAACATGTGGTATTAAGGTATATTTTGTCCCATGAACTCAAACAAATTTGCTGAAGAAGCCTTTTTTCCTCTCTGTATCCTGAACGGTATGCTGCTGCAAACTGTAAATGACCTTTCCGAGGCTGATACATTGTCCTGGGGGTACCGCCAATGGTGGAATCAGCCCTAGTTAAATCTATCGCTGTGCATTTTGAGATATCAAATCAAGTCTTTAGGGAAGAGTGAGATGATACTATATGGAAACCAGCTGCTGTTTTTCGAAGCTGGAAAATTGCTAGGTCAGGGGTGCCTGAAATCTGGCTGGCCCACTAGGCTCGCACACAATCCTGTATTTTGTAAGGGATAAAAGCAGGGGGGTCTGAGTCTCCTGGATCAGAGTCTGCTGTGGGATGTGCGTAATCACCCAGCTTTTGGACTGCGGCTGCAGGCTGACCAGGACTGTCAAGGCTCTCCAGTCCACTGTGTCAGGTAAGCTTGTAGCTGGGACAGTCTATATATGAGATGTTGTGTATTCATTAACATTGACTGTTGTTGCAGGGAATGAAAGACATTTATTCTAGCACTTCGTCTCTGTGTGAACTATTTCTTCTCAGTGCCGACCTCTCACGAACCCTTTGAAATATATCCAAATATTTCATAAAAAAAAAAAAAAAAAAAAAAAAAAAAAAAAAACTTTCACAAAACAGAACGTCACTCTTGTGGACAATCTCAAAAAACCTTGTCCTGCGTGTTCGTTGATCCAAAGGAATCGAGACCACACGGAGAATTAAAGTAAAACAAAATGCAGTTTATTGGCTGAATTCAGGAGAGAACAACACACAAAACAACCTAGTCTACCCCTATGTATTGGTATTGTTCTCTGGTGCTCGTGCCATCTGACTCCCTCTTATACCTCCAGCATTGACGTAAGGTTGCTATGCTGTTGCCAGGCATGACTACGTAATAGACGTGTTTTTCACTTTGCTATTTCTAAATATAATTGTCTTTGCCCTTTTTTTTTGCCCTTTTGTCTTATGTCTCCGAAATCGCACTTCTGCTGAATGTGCATTTTCATTTCCCGGGACAGGCGTATGTCAGGTGTTTTGTGGTTTCACAGTTCTATCTTCTTTGCGCAAATATGTTTTTCTAAGATACGGTTCACTTGTGGGTCAACACCTGGCTTACTGCACATCAGCCCTTCGTTCAAATACAGGTCAGCCCTGCGCATCCGCCCTAACCCTTTGAACTCGCTGAGCACAGCACAAAGCATATTTGTAACACAAGTTCATGATCAAATGCTTAACTGATTATTTAATCAACTGACCAAGAAACGAAGCTTCATCTTACACATACAACTGAAGCCTCCATGCACTCCTTAACTAAACTACAAATAAATGCAATGGTGATTAATTTATTAAGCTATTGATTATATGTTTAAAGCGGTTTTCTTAAAGCAAATCCTCAACACTCTAGAGCTGAGAGACAAGAACTGCATCTTTACACAGCAGCACAAGTCACACTGCATGCTTCTCGCTGCTGCGCATGCGCGTCTGTCTGCTCTCACATTTCCATTCTGAAGTTTAACAAAAATTTAATATTGTGATAATCATCAAGATCGATCAACAGAGAACAAAATATAGTGATAATTTTTTTTGGCCACATTGCCCAGCTCTAGTCCCTTGTTTATGTAAAGCAATACCAGACATCTGTTTTAGATATTAATGTATAGAATTGCATGTTCCGGGCAAAATTCCAGAAAAAACTAAAAAGGGGCCTCTCTCTCCACATTCCAGCATACAAAACTGCAATAACTTACATTACCAAAGAGGCCTCTTAGGGTGTGTGGTGAATTTACTACTTGTATGTTTACACCTATATGTTTACTGGAACAACAAATCATTACATGTTAAAACAGGATAATTTGGAAGAGTTTTGCTGGTGTTAGGATCTGTTTGAAACATACATTTGGGGCCCTATAGGTAACCAGAGTTTTTGCAAGGCTAAGCAAATCCTTTGTCTGAGAATATAAACGAGACCAGATGTGGAGTGTGTAAGTACATTTGTAATCCATACATTTTTGGGGTCCTCATCTTAAATAGTCACATGTATTCTTATGATGTAAAGCCTTAGGACACGTGAGGGGAGGCCTATAAGATTTTGGGGGTCTCTTCTGATAGGTGAATAGATCCAGGGGTTGAGACTGTTTTTAGGCCTATAAAAAGGGTTTTCTCCTCTTTGTGGACAGAGATCATTTTCCTGGCCTGTATCTCTCCCCAGCTACCGGGGCTGGGACCAGACCTGTACCTTTTTTCCAAATAAATGTCTTAATGATAAAAGAACAGTGTCTGGGCAGTTTCCCTTTCTTTTCATAACACCTCAACATCTAGAGACGTCCAGAGACGACAGGTGCTTTCACACCTACATTTTTGCCCTGGACTTTTGGACTTTTCAGTTTGGTCTGAACCAAAATAGCAGGTGTGAAAGGGGCCACAAACCATGGCGCAGACCAAAGGAGCAAAATTTGGTCCGACCAAAAGAGGTGGTCTCGGTTTGGATCTACTGAATCATGGTCCAGTTCGCATGGTCCGTGTGCAGTGTGAAAACATGGAGAAGGTTTGGATTTTTGGACCAAATACAAGAAGTTGACAGGTGTTCACAGAAACTGCGGCAACAGTATGTAAAAGCATCTGAAGCACATCTTTCTACAAACCAATCAGTGTTGAGTGTAGGAAGATGCACCACACGTAAGCAATGACAGCATGTAGGCATCATACTAAAAGTTTTTGGTGCACAAAGCAGTGTGAAAAAGCTAACCGGACCAAATATATACAAAGTAACAAACACACAAACCTTGGGTCAGACCACGGTCTGGATTTTCAGGTGTGATAGCACCCTTAAACTCCATCAAAATTTTAAAGTACAGCGGTAACCCTACTTACGAGTTTAATCTGTGCAGGAGCCGAGCTCGTTAGCTGGTTCGCTCGTTAGCTGGATGCATTTCCCCATAATACATGTAAAACTGATTAATCCATGTCAGCCGGCCAATATACAGTATACTTTAATATGCTAAATAATGTGTTTATATGGTTTTTAAAAAAATAATAAACGAGACGACGACGCTCGTGTAGGCTGGCTGCTAAGGAGAGGGAGACCGACGGTGCTCATGTAGGCTGGAGGCTAAGGAGGACAGAAGGACGGACGTACGTGTATGGCATGGTTACACTTATCATATGAAAAGTAAAATTTATCTAACTTTCTTCTTCACTACCTTTTGCTACCTTAGCTTCGCTTTCACTTGCACTTTCATTTTCGGTCAAAGGTATTGACTAACCTCTTCTACGGTAGCATCTAGGGGATGCTACGACCGCAGCGCCCCTAGCGGTTGGCATACTTGAACAAATATCCGCTACTCATTACTTGGAATTTTACTCATTACCTGGAACAAAAATATTCAGAGATCTCGACTCGTTACCTGGAATACTCATTAGTAGGGATGCTCGTAAGTAGGGTTACCACTGTATAGTGTTTGTTGATTATCAGAAAAATATATGTATGCAAGTGAAAAATACACTTCACTAAACTGTCAAATGTGTGAAAATAGCAGCTTTCCCTTCTTTAAGTATGATTATGTACTCCTAATATGTTCATTTGTTCTCTGTGTCACAACTACAGGGCCAATGTCAAGTACACTGTAGAAACTGACAACAAACAGACCTTTCACATCAGGGAACTAGCCGATGTAGTCTGAATAGTTTGTTTATTGGTGTGCACGGATCCACAAACACCCTCAGCTAGCCCACCAAAAGCTGGGCTACCATGGGTTATAAAGGCTGGACAGTAGCAGAGTTTAGCCACTGACCAATTGGTCAACTGGACAACAGTACCAGAAAATTGCCATAAAAGAAAAGAAAAAAATAGTGGAAAGACGGAGAGAACCGTAATAGACAATTTGAGGACTAAGAAAAATAGTTACACAGCATGTTCTCTATACAGATTCACAGCAAATACAGGGTATACCCAATACAACGTAGAACAGCATATTTCTTCAGTAACTTGCAAGTTTTCATACTCAACTTGATAAACCTGACAATTAATTGATTAGTGCAATCAGGTGGGTTTGAGAAGGCAAATATGCAAACTGTGCTCCAGGATCAGAGCTGTGCACCCCCATCTTAGACACAGACAAACAGAGACAAGAGAACTACTTACTTGTATGAAACAGTGCTGCCACATTCTGTGAAACAAAAGACAGAAAGGTCCAATTCAATTTGATTCTAGAGACTCTTCAGTGTAATCCTTGCATTGTTTTAATATTTAGCTTTTTTGTTTCATATACTATTTTCATACTTTGTGGTTTAAGTGTTGAGAACAGTTTTGTAGTTGACCAGTTAAAGTGAAGTTATGGTGTGTTACTCTGTGTGTACAGTACAGTCAAAATGTTCCGAAATACCTTTCTATGGCTGCTGCTTCGGACGTGGCTTTTAAAATCCTTGATTTTCTCATACCGTTCAACACAGATCTGTTGAAGACACACATTTGAATATCAATCCCAGCATCAAAATATTACATCTGTATTTGGCAGGGTCAACAAACCTGGCATGTCATCTGGTAAGGTTTCATTTTGTTTTCTTTCATCATCTGGATATCTTGAAATACTTCTGGTCCAACCACCACTGTGTGAGGCAGCACATTTGGTGGCTTCTGTTTATAAACTAAGAAAACAAAGAAGAAGAAAATTAGATTTACAACATATAAACATCACAAAGAGAATGTGACACTGATTTGTCCCAACCTTCAAGTCATCATGTAAGTGTTTTGGACCAAGACGGTAAAAAAGTTAGAGAAATGGGCTTAAGAACAAAAGGTCATTAGTTCATTTCCATTTCATGTGGCAGGAAAATGGGGGAAGGTGAAGAAGAATGCTGATGATGAAATTAAGCTCACAGAGAGGACTGTTGAAGAAATGGGTCTTAAACCTATTTTCTAAATTGGAAAAATTAGTATTGGACTTATAATAAGCTCCCAATAGACGCCTAATAAGTTCATGAAAGGGTTAATGAACCAATAAAGGGTTTCTGGCATAAGGATGAACAGTGCATGATACATACAGGCACAGAAGCGAGTGGTGCCTGGTACGAGGATGATGTCAGACCCAGGAACAGCCTGGTACTGGGGGATTTATTTAAAAAAAAAAAAAAAAAAGTGTGATGTGTTTTGGAGATAATGGTAGTAAATTGATTTTGTTAGAACCTAACATATGGAGTTAATGGTAGCTCAATGTATGGATATGTTATAAGAAAAAAGAGGGTGAGAAATGTCGCCTCTAACTGGTGTCGACTCTTCTGGATGATGTCCAAATTAACTTAACAATTATATACACACACACACACACACACACACAAATATACCATTATTTCCAAATGTTTTAGACTCCTCCTCCTATTTCTTTAATATTTTTCTTATAATTAAACACCCTCATCTCTAAATGTTTGGTCCTGCTTCCATTAAATAGTTCCCATTACTTCCAACCCATCTTGGACATGATTTTTTTAAAAACCTTTGTAATCAGGCTATGTCATGCTTCGTCCATGCCCTGTTCACGGGGTACGCATGTCTTTCCCTCATGGCTTATTGAAAGTCCTTTCTTGGTCATGATGCTCTAATGTTCTGGCTAGGTTTTTCTTTTCCATTAGGTCAGATCTATCCTAAGGATTAGACACCTTATTTGTTCATGAGCTGGCCACGCTACTTTCTCACGCTACTTTCTCATGATCTAGCCATGCAGTGTCCTAGATACATATGCGGACATTTGTATATACGTTCTCCCTATCTGTTCATATATGGACATTCTCCCTACTATCTGTTCATATATGGACATTGGATGCGTTTGCTTACCCCTGTCACCACACTAGAGCTGCTGAACAGGGGTCTCTTAGTGGAAAAATACAGTTAAATTGAATGAGAAACTTATAAAGAAAACTGCTCATTTTATTTTGTGATCTTAATACAATTTGTCTTCCATTATCATTGTTAACTTTTACACTTCTCATACACTACCAGGGGCTCTATGCTTTTAAGGGTAAGCTTTTCTTGTATTTTATGGAATGAGAGGGTTCTAGTTTTTAATTTCTCCTCATCAGGATGACCTCACCCCAAACTGGCTATATAAGGCAATACACAAACTAGGTCTTTGAGAGTGTATTCCAGAAGACATTCTCCATGCAACTCGAAGAAAATGAAGCCTGCTCTTCTATTTTCCAAAGAGTCTTCTTGTGCCTTCCTTTTTTATTCAAGTTTTCACTTTATTTTCATTAGTTGAACAAGTTGTTTTTATCTTTTGAGATTTGTATTAGTGATACATAGGCGCACTACCATAGTCATCACCTGGGGAGGACAACAGTGCAAAGGCACTGCCCTCTAATTATAAAGAAAAAAAAAAAAAAAAAACTACAAGTATTGATCATGAAAAACTATAGAAATTGTCATTATGATTAGATCACTGAGGAAACGTATTGAAGCATAACTTTGTATTAATGTGTGCTGAAAATTGAGAATATGACCCTGAACTTGGTCTCAACTGTTGGACAGCATCTATACTTTGTGTGTCCATGTGCTGGGAATATGGTGCTTGGCCTTGAAAGCCCGACATTGAATGTCTTAAACAGAACAAATCATTTGGACCCAATTGTAACAATTAGCCTCTCCGAATAGATATGTGTAGTGACAAAACACCTGGCTCCTGGCACAAAGACAATGTGCATGTCCATTTGGAAATAGAGATTTTTTTAAGATGAGGTAGAGTGCAACAAGGTAATAAAAGGAATCTGTTCAATCCCAAGAATATGAAAGTGGAGGTTCATATTATCCAGACCTGCCAGATTTAACTCTGTTGTGGCCTTAATTCTAATAAAGTTTTAGTTCCTCATTTTTAAAACTTGAAACCTGTAGTCACACAGACACACACTCACACACACGTGTATTTTTCTATTTTTAATTAGTAGTTACATTTTAGTGCTGTTCCACCAACGAGAAATTATGTATTCAATAAAAGAGATATATATATATATATATATATATATATATAAAAAAGATTGTGTACTGGGAATGTTAATCCCCTTCAAACTCTGTCTTTGTCACACCTTTGTCTAATCAGACCCTGCACTGCTCAACAAACCCCGCTTCCCTTTCACACCCATCTGCCTAATCTAATCTAATCTAATCTAATCTAATCTAACAGGGCTGGTGACACACTCAAGCTATGCCTGTCATTTTAGAATAATGAACTCAAACCTTAAGATCAAAGTCTCCTTACTCTTCAGATTTCTAACACCCCAACACTAGCTTTGTGGAAAATGTAAAAACGCTTTCTTCATTTGGAGGTGAGGGGGTTTGCAGCTGTGTGTCTGTGCTGTGGGCGCGCGAGCGAGAGTGAGAGCGCGCGCAGAGAGATTGTGAACAAGCCAGCTGAGGACATTGAGCCTGCATGCTGTCTGGGCTATTGGCTCTGAAATTAAAATGAACTTAATTTGTTCACATTGTAACTAATGTTCACTGTCCTTTTGAATTAAAAACAAAACAAAGGCCTATGAATGCATCGTTTTGACTTATAAAAATGCCCAGGTGACAACAGATTTGCAGAGCAGACACAAAGCCACCCATCAAGAACCTAATACTGTACAAAAATTCAGGTGCCTCGCCCACCTTTAATCTAATTACACGTAGTAGCATTCGAAGTATCGCAGGAAAACCAAAAACGTGAATCCAACACTGAATTACAGTGAAAAGACTACGGGAATGCTGAATGGGGACGTTTTAAAGAAGCATTACACAGAAGTAGATACATTTTAAAAGTTACTTAGCAATATCACTTGGTAAATGTTACTCCACTGAAAGTTGCTCCTCTCCTCACACAGAAATGTGCCTACTGGTCTTTATTTTATTTTTAATTTAACCTTCATTTTACCAGGCAAAAACATCCTGTCAACCTTCTGGGACAAGCACATCTATATACACAAACAAAACAACAAGCAGAGCAAAGATAAAGACAAAACAACTACGCCAAGAATGAAACAACATTATTTAAATTGAGTTCCAGCCCTTGGCTGCTTGGCTCGAGCTTACCCAGATTATGGTAAATAAACCGTTATCCACGTTTGCACCTTCTGAAGCTTACACCACTGCTTAAACAAGTGTGTTTCCTGTCCTGTGTGAGCCATTACAGCGAATATAATGATAGTATAATTAACATGACATTTATAGACAGCTAAACGTATAAACACAGAGGTTAAAGATACCCACAAACAGACCTCAGTGTAACTGCACGAGCTGCTGCAGCTCTGTGAGAAAATTAAACTTAAGATAGTTCACTCGGATAATGACAGCAATACTCACCAGCTTGTGGTACGTTCATGGGTCCTCAACCACTCACTTGTTTTCCCAACGAAGAAAGACAAATGGTCATGAACTAGTCTGCATACACGCGCTTTGACACAACACATTAAACGAAAAACTCGTCTTAACACCGCGAGTGTCTCTACGAATACCAAAAACTCTCCGGCCACGCTGCTGCTTTTATAAACACAACGGCTGCGCGCGAGCAGGTCACGTGTACTATTGCTACCCTCTGAGCTCATACTGAAATCCTTCCCTCTGTCTGTCTAAGAGGCCCAGGTGAAAACGTTACTTGTTTAAACTGTTAAACATCCTGTTTAAAGCACACCTTTATCATTCTTATAATTCATAATGTTGAATTCTAAAATATATAATATAATATAATACATTATTATATATAATAATATAATATAATAATATATCATACATACAAACCGGATTCCAAAAAAGTTAGGACACTAAACAAATTGTGAATAAAAACTGAATGCAATGATGTGGAGGTGCCAACATCTAATATTTTA